>JAOWAW010060007.1:16076-28383 GCA_028565695.1 Nicola tetela | reverse complement strand
TTCAGTTTTGGTGAAATGCACCCTGTACTGAATTGTACTTATTATAGTGAAAAGTTTAATCATTCTTCTCAGGCTAACATTAAGCTTAATGCCACTGCAATATTTCTTGTGATCCGCTACAGCATTCTTTCACAGCTGAATGCGCTGTGTGACTAGGACCTTTTCCAGAAATGAAATGTGTGAGAAACACGAAATGGATAGAAAAGGGATCATTCCTTGGTTGCAAAATTACAACCATGTTCATTTGCAACACAATGAGAGCACCAAGAATTAGGTGGCTTGTTATTTTTATAGTTGCTTATCATGTAGCTTTGATGCTATTTTCAAACTTTTGGCTCAAAAGAAACTTTGTTGGCGACAGAGTGGTGTAGAGTTTGTCTGTGACCCACCAATTGACAAGACAAGGACAGTCTTCCTGTGGTCTCCAAACCATTGTCTGCTGCTTTTCAGGTCTTCATGAAACCGTATTACCAACAGAGCCATCCAGAAAAACATTTGGAGTATGATGTAATGCAGAAGAAGACCAAGCATCCCACAAGCAGTTGATGAGTCGTCCGCTGGAAACAGGTTTACAACCATAAGCACAACCTCTGCCAAAATGACAGAGAAACAAAGAGGGACTGGATATTGCTGAGTATTCTCCGAAAAGGAGTACCTGTAAACACATTAGCAAATTCTTCTTTAACTCCACTGCGCTCTCAGCATAGCAGACATTGCAATCTCACTCATACCTGTGAATGTTTAAATCATACCTACCCAGTTCAATAGAACTGCTCTATGTTTGCATATCTCATGGTTACAGATTCAGATTACACCTGTGTAGTGCCTCTTGACAAAAATGGTTACACTCTGGCTGATCACTTTGGAGACACTTTGTTTTCTGAAAAGGCCTCTATCTCATTCTTTACTCCGGGTTGGAGGACACAGTATACTTGAACCACGGCAGTGAGTTTCCTAGCTGAACAAAAATACCAATATTGGAGGATAGACCACAACATTGGTTGGGGTAAAAATGGGAAATGATGCTAAGTATTCCCTAGATTGGATGGTCTGTCTGGAGTGTATTTTCTGTAGCATTGAAACAAACAAGGTCAAATTGCTGACTGCCATTGCAGATGTATTATGTAATTGCATAGAATTGTGTTGATTGTTAGCTTGGTTTCCAGACACAAAAGGTTGTACTGTCACAAATTGTTGTATGGCAAACAGTTCACTTTATTCAGCAGATGGAACTGTTGAATGCAGATGAATTCCCTGAAGCATTTGAGAAGTTCTATGCAAAGAGAATTGGCAGATGGCCCAGGCTTTCTCTTATTAAAATTGCACACTTTTAGCCAGTGTGCACTGTTGGGCATGCACAATTACTCACATTAAGCCCCTGACCTTGCTTGGCTGGGAATGTTTGCTACAGTGCTCATGTGCTTAGAAAAGTTTCCTCAGAATTTAACTAGAACGAGCACTAAGACAACATGTAATTTTACTTCCAAATGACATTATTTAAGGCATGTCCCTCCCCCTCCCCCATCGCAGAGGCTGCTCTGACTGTTTTGTGGTTTTCAAGTGAAACTGAATAAAAAGTCACTGCTCTTTCTGGTGGCAATGTCCGTTTTCTGAAATTCGGTCAGGAACCCAGTGAAATTGAAAACCCAGTTTCAGATAAGGGGAAATCCTGCTGTACTATTTTTAGACTCAAGCTCGTGATCAAAGCGTTCATAACCTCCGCCTCACATGCAACAATGCAGCAGCATACTGGTACTAGTATTCCTGCAGTGTTCCACATGTATGCCGGTTGTGCATACGTGTACTGTATAATGTACTGTCGAGGAATTTTGCTACTACACGTACATGTAGATCTACTGTTGTGGAAAGAAAGTGGCCCTATGATAAGCATTCTGCATTCGTGCTCAATTTCTTCTTTCCTTTCCTGGCCATCTGTCGAGATAGAATCCACGTTGAGGCGATCAAGGAGAGCGAAGAATGAGATTCTCTATTCAGTTCCTCCCAAATCATTGCGAAATGACGAGCTCATTCACCTGATCAAGTATGTCTGGTTGCAAATCAAAGTGTGGGGCTGAATCGTTGCTTACAAGACAGGTTTTCATTGACTCAATGTTCATTTCAGGTTGCCTGAAGAACGCTCACCTGTGGTGCGAAAGAAAAAGGCGAAGCATCTTTTCAATGCCGAATTGATTGCAAGATGCCGGAGTTTGGCTCTCGGCACTCCTGGTTTTATAAAGAAAGCGAGAAAGAACATCTTGGAGAATCAGCCAATCCTTCTTCACCGATCATGGAAGAAGTGGGAAGCAGTTCAGCGTCGAAACTGTCTTTATCAGACTGAGATTGTGTTCGCTAAGCAAGCAATTGCCAGTATCAGACTGACACTGATTCTTGCTCTCATGAGGAGCTTCAGGAATGTGACGATTACCAACAATATCCTAGCCCAATGCGTATAACATGCCTCCTCATCATCTGCTGTTGCTTTCTCCTGTTCATATGCGTCTGGGTCATCTCGTCCACCAAGTGGGTCATCCAAGACGTCGTCCACTTTACTAGGAAGATCTTCAAACCTAACAAGAAGGGTTCAAAAGGTCAATGCCAAAAGATGGTTTATAGGTACCTGCCTAAAATGTCAAAGAGAAAAAAAACATCAACATGCTATTTCAACTTACCCTTTTGAGCTAGCCTGCTTTTTGAACTTTCATGATACATGCTCACAAGCCAATCTCACAGACATAGTTCGAACTACAAGCTACTAGCCAAGGAGTTACTTCAACACCGTGGACTGACAACTGCTGAGGCAGGATGCTTCATGCAGTGGCAGTGTTTCAGTCTATGCTCAAGATCTGCTTCTCATGGATTCGATTAAAAAAAAAAAATTGAAACTTCGAAGCTCCTCATCACACGCAAGTACAGTAGTTCTACTTGTGTACAATACATGACATGAGGGTCGCACATAATGTAGCATAACTGGTCATGTGCGACCTACCACACTTAGTGCCAATATCAGGCCTGAGATTGGAAAAGGATAATGTAATGAACAGCCGCCGCTACGTCTAACCTGCTTTTTTCAGAGAACCTTCATTTGCTCATCCTGAAAAATGGTGCTTTTGATATTATTTTGCTTGTAGCAAAGTCATACATGGTCGGATCTACACCAAACTTTCCAGGTAGCAAGATCAACTACCCAACTAAGAAACGGTAATACAGATTTTTGATATTTACCCTAGTTCTAGAGCTGGTACGGTTCAAGTTTGAAAGTCTGAGTATTTTCGTGAGAAATTAGGTTTGGCAATTTCCAGGATAAATTTTGAAAAACTGTAGTACCATTTTGCTCCCTACAATAACAAAAGCTTGCATGCCAAAAATCATGATGATCCAGCTTCAGGTGGAGGAGCTACAAACAAAATAAAAATCAATTTTTGACTTTTCTTTTCACGTAATTCCACCGCTGGTTAAGATTTTACCCAGATCTTTGGCTCTTTGCACACTCTAAACCACCTAGTTTGAAGGGAGAAAGAGAATAAAATTGATATATAAGAATCAACAAAAATAGCTCAAGAGGGGGAGCATGCCTTAAACATTTCTTGTCCTATTACACTTGATTCTAGGCAACATATTTTTCCAATGAGCTTAACCAAAGACAAATCAATTCTAGCAACAGAACACCAATTTAAAGAACTTTCAATTTTTGTGTGTGTGAGTTTGTGTTTTGGTTTTTGCAGTCTGAGTCACTTTGGTGTTTACAGATATTATCAAAATTGTTACCTCACCTCTTCCGGTAGAGAAGAATTAACAATCCAATAACTCCACAAATGGAAACTCCACAGCTGAGGTTTAAAATTACCGATTTGCCCATGCTCCAGTCCTGTTACCATGAGGACACACAGGCCGGTAAGTGGGTCAAAAAGGCTAAGTACTCATGCAGATGAGTCACACAGATAGGAAACCTATCTTCTTTTACTCCAGGGCCACTGGAACGAACTTGACAAACAACCATGTGTTTCCTGATTCACATGTTTTGTAGTGTAAGTAAGTTTGCTTCCCAGAAATAGCAATACTACAGAAGACATGTTCTTGTGTGAGTCAAAAATCAGGAAATTCCAGAACATCGTGGTTAACCAGATGCAATCAAAAGCCTACTGTTCTCGTACTGCCACTTTCCAAAGGCACATGTGACTGCAAGCACACAGTTGTCTTTACTGCTGTTGCTACAAAGGTGGAGAGGAGGGGGATCCTTATGCCCTTCCCAGGGCCTGTGCGTTCTTTCCGTCCTAATAAACCAAGAGAGAACAACTCCTCCCCAAGCTCCTTTGTGTAAGTGCATAAGCTTGGCCTTGTTACCCCTAAAAATACAATTTTAAATTCGGACACAAAGACAACTTTTTAACTGAAAGAGTTGACACAAATTTGAGGCCGCAGTCACGTAGGTCAACAGAGCATAGGATACCTTTAGGAGCAGACCATTGCTCACAAGGATTGAGAATGCAGATGCTTAAAGGACTCTCTGTTGTTGATAATTACCAATAGATAAACACCAGATCTGTATGTTCAACCCATTTAAGTCATGCATAATTTGTTGGTTTAACTCACCTTCCTTGACTTGCCAACAAATCCATGTCCATTGGATTCATGAATTAAATTTAAACGAGCTTTTCAAACAAAAATAAAAGAAAACAGAAGAACACTCAGTGATCTAGTAGAAACTACAAGAGTAACATGCTCCAGAAATCTTCTTAATGTAGACACAACTGGTGATACCCAAAACGACATTCATTATAGTCACCACCTAAAGAGAAATACTCCAGGCGTGATTCTGCTCAAGACAAAGCTTAGACAAATGTTTCTCCAAACCATCACTTCAGCCTCGTTTGCCATGCCGATTCTAGTGACACCAATAACATCCTATGCGGAATATATTATATTATATTATAATTATATTATATATATTATAAATGTATATGTATATATATTATAGATATTATAAATATTCCACCATCAAGAGAAAGAAGTAAAGTTAGCTTGGGGAAGCTGTGAATGCGAAGCCTCCAGAAACGTCTCCTTAAACTGAGATATCAAATTTGTATTCTGCATAGTAGATCCGAAGCTGTTAACTTTCTAATCACAAATTCAAAATTGTGATGACAATACTAACACCAGTATTTTTCTGTGATGACCATTTGAGAAGTACTGGCTGCTGCAATAAAGTATAGATTTTTGGTATTTCATTATGAAAAGTTTGTAATTAATGATCCATTTATAACATCAATTTTCTTTCATATTAGGGAAATTAACTATGAATTTTGCACATCACTACTTTTATTGAAAGAAACCCTGAGAGGATGTGCTAAAGTTCAGCCTTTGTGGATTTGTACACAAATACAGATTCAATCTACCAAATCAGTGATTCAGATGTGTATATCACACGTGATTCCCATGTACATTAATTAAATATGGAGTGGATTCAGCAAACTGAGCTAGCTGCTGTGCACACCATTGCACCTTGCTGGTATGGCTTCATTTTGCTCCATTGTGACCTTATCTATTGCCTGAAGCATGTTGACGCTTAGTGCAACTGCAGGTTGAATGCTTCCAGTTGCATGCTTTTGCGTGATATGTACCATTCAATGGTGTGGCTTCGCAGGGTGCTAGAAGAAACTATGAAATGTAAGCTTAGACATGAATGTGGTCTCTTGCTATACTAAAACCTAGAGGGTAAGTTTAAGCCATGTTATTCAAACATTTCCAGATGTTGATGAGTAGTCATAAAACTTTCTTCTCCACTTGAAGGCCTTGCACCTTAAGACATCAAACAGGACCATCACATATGTCTAAAGTCACAGAGCAACTGAAAAACTCTCTTGCCCATTTTCATCTGGCTGAAGCTATACATGTCCCACCAGAATGTATGCTGTTTCCCAAGGAAGCCTGGGAATGAATGGATCTCGTAGATGAACTGATCAGTGCAAGACTGTGCTAGTGGCTAGACAACCATTTTGCAAAAGAGCATAATGTGTTAGTGCTCATAATTGTCCCAGTTGGTTAGAAGTCCAGCCATGAATTTTGTTAAATCAGCCGGTGAAATGAGCAGTTGCAAGTAAAGTTATCTTTTAGCCTAAAAGAGTCAGTTGATGTTCGACGTTTGCTAAGAACACATGACTGGAGAAAATAATGAATTGATTGCTGCAGTAGATCAAAATATTCGTAAAGTTGGTGAATCACAGTTATACAAATTGTTGTCATTCAATATGAAGGTGTTTAGTTTCAGTCAACATAACAAACAGCTCACTTACGTAAAACAAAAAGCTCTGCTTTGGCGGAGGCGTTTCCGGCTTCATTTGCTGCTACACACTCATACGTACCATTATACAACCCAGACACATTGCTTATGGTGAGAGCAAGGTTTCCTTCTGATCCTGTGTGGATGATCTTGTCAAACGGACCAATCCATTGGACTGATGGCTTTGGATGGCCTTCAGCCAAACATTCAATTGTAATATTCTGTCCTTCATAGACTTTGACTGTGTCAGTGAAATTAGTAAGTGAAGGAGTTACTGCAAGAATGAAAAAGTGCTCTCTAATTAAAGGATTTTCTGTTCGAAAATACGCAGAGTTACAGTAGGCACTATTAGATGATCAAGTGATGTGATCATACATTCACATGTTCTCATGAAAAGAATGACAGGAATAACGTTGCAGGTCTATGTCTGTATCGATATCTTCCAACTTACGGTGAGTGGAAGTTCTCCTTTACTTCCTGAGATTTATGTTCTTCCCCTTATTGAGGTAAATTTGTAGCTGTCAGTAGGCACTATTAGCATACTTTTTTCTTCTATTGAAAGCGATACTTTTTTCTTGAGAGACGCAAGAGAATATACTCAGAACTTCACACTTCACTAGTCTACCAATAGCACATGTAACAATCGTACTGTATCTTTCCAGTGTTGAACACAGAGTCAAACACAGCTTCAAACGTTGTTAATGCAGAGTGTTGGCTATTTTAGGAGTGCATGTGCCATGGGGATGTTTGCAATTACCGGTACCTACATACAGGAACATAGGATGATAAATAGTATGTGATGGTTTCATGCACGCACCACTTGTGTACTGCAGTCAGTATACATGCACATTTATCCACGCTAGATTTTGCGTTTGTACTCTGAGCAAACATACATTAGAATTTTTGCCTGCATAGCTGTTTCTGTTAATAGCAATAAATCTCTATAACCACGTCTGATTTTGGATTAGTGTTTCCTAGATGACAGACTGGCACTGTGCAATACCCTCGGCAAGCTTGATGTCAAAGACACTTGTGACCTAGTCTTTCTCCTCTTAAGAAGGAAGAGGGAAGTAGCAGTGATCTCTGTTTATGGTTTCTCAGTGTTTAGTAGGCTACAAATAGGAAACAGCACAGCTGATCTTAACAGAGGAGGCCTCTCATTAATTAAACAGTAGTTTCAGAAATGCTAATTGAAAAGTAATGAGATAAGCCATAAGTTACAGCTCTAGATACACATGTACCCATAATATAAAGCTGGGGTTTCTGGTGAAATTATACAGCAAAGTACAACACAATGCAAGGCCACTTACAAGCTAAAATTGTATTGATCTTACACAGTGTGTTGTAATTGAGTCACAGAAGTGTGAAAGCTGCTTTTGAGTATTACTGAAATGACTTTTATCATGGTTATTTTGAGTGATAACATATGAAGCCGTTTTGGAAGCTTAGGAAGGGCTACGTTCAATCCAAGTGAAGATACGATGACAAGCTAATAGAAACCCGTGGCATTTGTGGCTCCTACATGGGCCTGATTGCTGTTCATGATGTTGGCTTGCATTGCCATAGCCCCGTTCAAGGACAATTCTCACTCCAAGTCAGTCACAGACTAAGCCATACTGGCCAGTATAGGGCATTAATAACTCTAGTATTGTCCAGAAATGACCGTAGTGCTGCTCTGCATGTACATGGAGTGTGTGTGTGTATATGTGTGTGTGTCTGTCTGTCTATCTGTCTGTCTGTGCATGTGTGCATTACTGTGTGTGTGCATGTATGCATTAGTACGTGCGTGTATGTGCATGTGTGCATTAGCATGTGTGTGTGTTTGTGCGTGTGTGCGTGTGTGTATGTGTGCCTGTGTGTGAATTTATGTGCTTTTGTGCGCATGTGCGGCCATGTATGATGAAAAATTAAAAACAGGGAGTGCATTTCACAATGCTTACCTAAAACGACAAGCTCTGCGCTATTGAAGGTGGTTCCTGCCTCATTTGTTGCCACACACTTATATGTTCCATTCTCCAACATTGAGACATATCCTATTTCCAGTGTATTTTCTGTTCCATTCTCTGAGATTGAGGCATTTTCTTTTTCCAGTCTACTTTCCATGCCGGAAATGACATTGTAAATTGGATTCAGCCAGTGAGTAGCTGGCGTTGGAATTCCTTCTGCTGAGCACTGCAAGGTAACATTTTCTCCTTCGATCACTTTGATTGTAGGAGAGATATTTGTGATCAAAGGAGGTACTGTATGAAGGAAAATGGCATTTCAGTGGAATTAGTAATATAGATTTAAGATCTATGACTGTTAGTGTATAGGCAGCATCTGCTGCTGTGGAGGGGGGTTTGAAAAGTAATTCTGTCAAGAATGCACAGAGTTGACCGGTGTGCAAACACCCAACAGAATTTTTTAAGGATACATTGCTCTAAGGTCGCACATTTTGCTCTGCAATCAACACAACACAATATCCAATATACAAGCCCTAGAAGGAAGGGGCAGCATTGAGCACTCATGCCTGGGGTTTCTAATCCCATTTTCAAACACTCTAACCAGTGGCAATCTGGGACTGGGTAATGATGCTTGACTCAAAATTGAAGAACAGCTTCTACTAAACTAAGTCCACATGCAGAACAAAGTTAAAGGGGAGTTATTTACATTAAGAAGATGATAAGAACAAAGGGACAACACTAGGCCAAAGTCTAACTATTCCCAAAATAATCCTAAAGTTGTACAAATTAAATCAAATTCATTGTTCGTTTCCTGCAAAACCTCTTCTAGAACAATATGAACAACTGGCCGCCATGACGAGAACATCGCAATAACTCAATATCTATAACAACTACTCATTATATGTAATTGTGTAGTAGACATGCTGCATCTTACATTGGCACGCATTACTGATCTTATTGAGAATATATCCCATTTTGCAATTGCAAGTAAATGATCCATGAGTGTTTGAACATGTTGAGAGTGAGATACCATCACAGGTGTGGGTACCAAGATCACATTCGTCAACATCTGGAATTCATCGATCGAATACACAACAGGAGTTGTCAGTGTGAGTGATGAGGTGGAAAATACCAACAAACACTGCTCCCACCAAGTCGCAGGTGGTAAGGTTTGGACAGATAGGGTTTTAAGACAGTTGATGGTGTAGTGTAGCCTTTTCAATCACCAGGTCCAATGGGCTGGAGAAAACTCTCATTACTTGACTCAGCTGAGCAAGAGTCTGAGTGTGTCCAGGAATGTAAGTGGTGTCTTGTGTTCCTGCCTATGGTGTCACCAAAAGCTAGTTCTGGGTTACAAAGAGGGGATATATATATATGCAATCTTAGTAAAACTAAAATGTTGCTCCTTTTATACTAGGTTAGCATCTAGCTACTGATTAAGAACAGTTTCCATCTGATAGGTCGAAGAGTTTTTGATGCCTGACGTTTTCAAGGCTTTTTGATTTCTTCCTTCATCGGTTGTGTGATCTGAGATACAGGTAAGTAACATCTTTTTGTCAACGTTTTCATGTGTTACTATTTCGGAATGCAATAGAAGCTGTCAAACAACTTGTTAGCATATGCTTGCAATGTGATTATAAAAATCCTTTGCAGTAGTTCTGGTTAATCTTGAGGAATTGCTCTGTTGACTGATTGAATGAGCCTCCGGGAAAATCCTTGAAGAATTAAGGTGGCACTTATCCAATATACTCAGCCTGGGCTGCTTGCTACTTTGAGGCCCAATATACAGGGTGTGAATTATGATCCTATTTTTCTCAGTTTTCAAGTGTGCAGGAACTGGTTCTTTTTCTTCTTGTGTATTCCTTTTGATGCTGCTGGCTGCCATCAGTCCAGCATTGTAATTAATTTCCTGTAGCATCAGCATATGAATGCTACAAGATTGCATATTGCTACATGCAGGAAACACAATCCAACATTCACCCTTAGGCAGGAGTTGCGATCATTTCTTGGTCCTGTACACCTGTTCATGCTGCATTGTGTCTCTCTTAAACCTCAAGGATTTTACAACTTCTGCTATTATTTTCTCATTTTTTCTTGGTCACAAAATATTGACAGGTAGAACCTGCATGAGAAATAAGACTAGGACTTGAGGAACGCAAGAACTAATTAACGAAGGTCATATACTTAATCCTTGTAAAATAGAAATCGCTATGACCACCATGACCATGAAGTGGTCTGACCTTGTCAAAAACCATAAGCAAAGTATATGATGGGAATTCTGCCTTTAAATTTTACCCCAGTAAGTCTGGTCTGAAGGTACAAGCCGCCGTTTGCGAACAGGTGTATTGTCACATACAGGCCTGATGTAAAAAGGCAAAAATAAATTATTACAACCCCTTATGTTATTAAAATTTGTAAAGCAAAATAAGTTTGTGGGTGAATTGGCCACCCATTGATCCAATAGGGTAAGTTCTCACTGAAAAAAAACTTGTATTAATAAAATATCTTTTGTCTGCTGTCATGAGTAGTGATGGGCTCGGTTAGTGGGTAGGTGAGATACCTGAATCATTTTCACCTACCTGGGTAAGCAGGTAGTTTTTCAGGGAATATGAGCTAATCGGAAAGCCACTTTACAACAACTTGAATGTTCAATCCACAATGTATGCGAACTCCGGCAATGTTCTGCAGTATGCAGTGGGAGGAAGTGGGGCCATGATATTGACAAACTGACTTCTCCATGTAAAATACTCTACCACTGAAGGAGCAATGAGGAGGAGGAGGTTCATATTAAACCAACCTTTTGAAGCTAGTATCCAATTAGGTACCTTTGGTACCCCCAAAATGGTGGCTGCTACCTGCTGCCAGGAAGAAAATGCTACCGGATTCATCACTAGTCATCATCGATGTAAGATGCAAGGTGCTTTGTGTTTTTTTTTTGCCCGTCCACTGAAAACATTTCAGTTTTGAATGTCCAATACGTCACATTCGATGGACTGATCCAAAAGTGTTCCCTTAATTTCAATTTGTAAGATCCATTTTGTAACATCAGGTGGACTTTCTCAAAAGAGTTCCATCTCTTGTTGATGACAAGAGATGGAACGCTCTTATAAGGAATAACACAGTCTAAAAAGCAGGTTCTACAAGACTACAAGTCACAGAAGCCTTAAAGGGATTGAAACATGTTGATTTGCTTAAGCAGCCACCCAATGTCCAGTTCTTTGCAAATGTTGCATGACATTGATATGCCCTCTGTCTTGCTGATAATTGATCAGAGCTACATCAGTTGGTGCAAGAACCTGTGCACTAACCATGGACAAGCTCCCTATGCCGAGGTGTCATCCAATCAAAGAATCAATCTCGAGTATTTCCAACATGCTCAGTAAATATACTAACAAAACATTAAGCCTGTGATCAGTCCTGTAATTTGGAGATGGTGTCTAAAAACCCAGGTGTTCAGACCAACAAGCCAAAGGTCAGTTTGTTGTTAGCATGAAGGTGCTACAAAGTCTGGAATGGCTAGTGAAGTGGCCTACCTTGACAGCCACGCTGACTTATATTCACAGCATAGCCAGTAGCACAGGTGCAGGCAGCAACAGTCGGAAAAGCAGTACATGCTGAAATGTAGTTGTTTGTGCAGGTGCCAACCAGTCCAGTACATTTTTCCACCCCTATAGAGAAACATCCCTGTTACAACTCATCAGTTCCAATTCTAGTCACGTAGATCCTCCAATATCAAAGTAGATTGAATCATCAATACCAGCATGTCATTGTGAATGGGAGGCACGCACATACATAGCATAGCATAGCCTCTACATTGCATAGAACATAGCATACCAAATAGCCTATACATGGCATAGTACATAGCATACCACAAAAGCCTATACATTGCATAGTACAAAGCATACCACATAGCCTATACATTGCATGATAGATAACATACCACGTCGCCTATATATTGCATAGTACCTAGCATACCACATAGCCTATACATTGCATAGTTCATAGCATACCACATAGCTTATGCACTGCATAGTAGATAGCATGCCACGTACCCCATATATTGCATAGTACCTAGCATACGAAATAG
>JAOWAW010060007.1:0-15976 GCA_028565695.1 Nicola tetela | reverse complement strand
CTGATACATTGCATAGTACATAGCATACCACGCGGCCTAATCATTGCATAGGTCATAGCATAGGAAGTAGTCTATACGTTGCATAGTAGATAACATACCACGTAGCCTATATATTGCATAGTACCTAGCATATGAAATAGCTGATACATTGCATAGTACATAGCATACCACGCGGCCTAATCATTGCATAGGTCATAGCATAGGAAGTAGTCTATACATTGCATAGTAGATAACATACCACATAGCCTATATATTGCATAGTACCTAGCATACGAAATAGCCTATACATTGCATAGTACATAGCATACCACACAGCCTATACATTGCATAGGTCATAGCATAGCACGTAGTCTATACATTGCATAAAGTTTATAGCATAGCCCATAGCCTATACATTGCATAGTAAGTAGATGTACGCAGCAAAAAAAGAACTGACAACAGTACTTCGATCTGCACACCATGCAAACCCATTCCATGAAAAGTATCAATCCACATGCATCCCAATGTATGGTAATTGCAAAAGCAGGACAGCAAGGGTACACCAATACTACAGTTAGGCCTGTCAAGAAGTCGTTTCCTAACGCATGCAAACAGATGCGGCTGAGCGCAATTTCCCTGCATTTGTTAATTTGCTAAGCATCAGGACAGTAAAAATCGCCTAAATTAGTGTATTCCTTGACTTTTGAAGCACGTTGCTTGGGGAAGTTTCACTGGGGAAAGGAAGACTTTTCATACCCAGTGTGGGGCACAACAGCAACAGAGTGGACTTTTGCAAGCCAGTATCAGGCAAGCCGACACATTGACTTAATGCACTCAAAAAGCCATGTGTGCATCATATTCTTCCCACACCCATCCTTTTAAGGGTGGTTCTATCCCTCGATTGATGTCAGCAACCAGATGGAAATGGTTGTGAAATTGGACACTGGTTGAAAGAACCTGGCTGGAGAATGTGAAAGATAAAATCTGCATTGTGATAACGTCAATTGTGACCGAGATATGGGCAAAAGAAAAATGGCAGACGAAAACTTCAACTCATTAGTGTGCCTCTGATGTGGAAGAAAAGAGCCTATTTTTTACTGTCGCTTCTGTCTAAGGGGTTTAACAACACTGTATACTACAGCTTTCCAAATTTTCGAATCAATTTTGTGGAAACAGCTACTTTGAGAATTTCATTATTTTTACCCTACCTTGGCTGCATGTCTTGGCTATAACTTCAGGAGTGGGAAAAACAAGGTTCTCTGCTGTTTGTTTTGAGTTCAATGGTCAGAGAGCCTCTGTAAAAATTTGAAGTTGATAAAGTAAGAAATTGCTGAACTACGATGAGTTGAAGTTGATGAAACTCCATTTCGAGAATACATCATTTAAATATCCCACCATGAAGCCGGAGGATACAAATTCGCGGTTTCGACGCAGCCCTCACATCGAAAAATGCGCTGTTTCTGGCCAGCTGAAAGCCCTACCCATAAGGCAAGTACTCTGACTTCACAAGTTCCCTAGGCAGATTACTACCATACGCAGGTTTAAGCTGATTTGGCTCAATAAGAGCTTAAAATTCTTGGGGCGCCGAAGGTTGAAGGCTACAAAGGGTTTTATACAGACAAATTGCAGCTTCATCGGACATGCAAGAAAACCAACAGCCAGAGAATATTTTTAACTTTAGGCACTGCCACCTGTTAAAGATGGTTTAAGTGAAGTGCATTTTGGTAATAACTCAAAAATGGTTGCAACAGCACATTTGAGGGGTAGAACCACCCTTAAGGCTAGTAATAACAGGCATTTCTTAGTGTGTACAATGAGCACTGGTCATTTCCTATCTAAAGAAGGCTAGTAGCAATAGTAATGACAGCAGTGCCATATATCCCTGAGTGTGCTCGATCAACTTCAGTCAATTCTCATCTATATAAGGTGGTTATTGAGAGGCATCCATTAGAGTGAACAATGGGCACCACTTAGTTCTCATCTAGGTAAGGTCAGAATTGACACTCCCTTGGTATTTTCAATGAACACCAGTCAATTCTCATGACAAGGTTGGATCATTTCTGTCTGATACATCATGATGGGGGTCGTAGAAGCTTGTAATTTAACAAGTAACATTATACATAGACAGCAAAGGCCCCTACTGAGCACAATGACACTTACACACAAATGGAAATCATTGTGCTACTGTGCATGGTTTAGAACTTAACTGTAGAAGTTTCAAACGTTGAAATTTATAGATGCATACTGGGTTTCACCACTTACCACATTTCAGTCGTGTTATCCATTCTCCTATCAACGGTCTTGGACTAGCACACAGAGCAGGTCTTAAGGTGATTGCTTCATCAAACTCTTGTGAGATCCTTAATTGACAAATAGCAGGTGAACAGTGCCAAGGGTTCCCATATGAAAACCTGTAGGATGGTCGCAGATATGCTGTCAGATCTAGTACCATAAGTTCTGCATCTTAGACAACAGCAGGTAACATGTTATCTTCATAGGGAACCAAGCTCCTGATATGCCACCCAACCTTTGCCTCTATGTGGATTCCAGACTCAACTGGTGAAACGACATTGACAAAGTCTATGCAAGCTGTGCGCAAAATGTTGGGGTGTTCTGGGAACTCAAGGAAAATAACCAGCTGGGAAAAATACACTGGGAAAATTATTCCAGCAGTTCATCAAACTGCAGCTCGAGTATGTCTGTGCACTATGGAGCGGTTGAAACACCAACAAACTTAGCCGTCTGTTTTGTTCTTGCCATAGGCTTTACCTACCATAACTGGACCAGTGACTCATTTACCACACACTAATCCTTTTCTACGAGATTCAGACCAATATATCACCATCATAATATCTTGCTGAGATACTGCTCAAGACTGTGTTACACACCGCAACATACCTCTTACATGGATACAACTAAGCAGCTTGATATCTAAGAAAGACATTGCCATTTGCAGATCAACTTTTTTCCTGGAGCAATAATCATGTAGAACTCTCTACCAGCACAGGTACAATACTCACGTTCCTTGAGAATATTTAAGATCAAGCTAGAAGCTCATCTGAACATTTATCCCGTTTACAGACTCTAAATGGACTTCTCTCCCTCTCCTCTACCCCTTTCCTTTGGAAAATCCCTTATCCTCTTCTTATATAAATGCAGAAGCACGGCTAGATAAAAGTTCTTAACATTTTTCATGTGATCCCATATGAATCATTGGATCAATCAATCAGTCAATAGAATAAGTTTGGCCTCAAGCAACTCCTTGAGGAAACTGAACATTCTCTAGGCCATGACTACGCCTACTGTCATCGCAAAAAAGCCACAACTGTGACGCTAGTTGGGCCTCAAAAGGGTGTTGTGGTAGGGATGATATTGTTCCGGCATTGGTATGTAGATAAATTACTAACCTTGTCATTTGGCACGCTAATACGGAGGCATGAGCCGCTGAGGAATGACTTGAAAGATTTAGTGCTATAATTGGGATCTCAAAAGGAGACAGTCCACAACCCCAAACCATCAATCCCTAAAGGGAAATTACTAGCAGAAAGAGCAGAGAATATGCTAATTTCCAGATTAACTCCTGGTGTTTAAAACACCTGACCTCAGCGGATTGTAACCATATTGCAAAGAGAATGACTAGCACTTTGTCATGGGGGTAAGTTTGAGCGCCAGACGACTGTATCGGCCTAGCCTGGTGTGTGGATAGCCTGGAAGTAGTTTACAGTCCTAGGCAATGACAGCTGAAATAAGGCATCCCTTTCTCTATCTTTTTTTCCTCAGTTGTACAACCAGTGTTCCCCAGCCTTTACTCTTTTCCGCTTTCCTTATTTGAACTTACCCTTGTGTGTTTCTTTCTTCCATGCATGTATGGTAATATAACAATCAAGACACTCTACCAGAGATGGTGTAATATAAAATTGATTAGCCCATAAGTTTTGTGATATTTCTCTCCCGCACGTTGGCCACAAACTTAGAGCGCCATGGCCTAAATTCATGAAAGATCAAATCTGGGACTCACACTGTGATGGCTAAATCACTGTAATGTATCCTCTTTCTGAGAAATGTAAACCTTCGCTAGTGTTATGCGTAGACTATGACTCGCTAATATACCCATTGGACTAGATAACTTACAGCACTATCTGTGAGGCAACTTTGTCAAAGACACCAACTTGCAATACCGTCAGCCTGTTGTAGGCTATGAATCTGCAGAAATAGGGCAAAATAGCGAGGGGTGAACTTCTGTGATCAAGAACAAACATTGTGATGACCTTTGAAATTCAGCAACAGAGTGCTCAAGAAAGCGTCCTCGTGGTCTAAATGAAAAGTACAGATAGAGATAATTCCCATTGTGACAATATGACCTGTATAATAAGCAATGGGCATACCTATCTAAACTAAACTACAACTGAAGTTCCTCATAAATCCCATTGAATAATGCAGCTCTGTTTTCCACAGGTACTCAGGAGTATTAAACATTCACTTCCGGGTTCAATTTCTTTGATACACTTCACGAATGAGTGAAAACAGGGGGAAATCAATAGTATTGGTCAGTGTGAGATGGGGCGCAGTAACCTAGGCTGCTTTGAGAAAGAAAAGCGGGCGAAATAGGCAATGGAAGAGTAGAATAAAAGCAAAATGAACTTTGGTGGACAGCCATTGTTCACAGGGGGTTAAGGACAAACATGGGGTACTGTGTGTGTAACATTAACTGGGAACCCACTCATGGGATTACTTCTCAGAAAGAGAATATGACTATTCTCTGCATTAGATTTTAAGATGGAAAGCCCAAGTGTTTCCTTGGAGAAGAGTCTGCTTTGGCTTTGAAACTAGAACTTGATACCACTGAGACAATATTATGGGTTTCACATTCTCATGGGGTGGCAGGGTTTCCCTTTGTTGTTACCAATGTCCCTCTCAGATTGATTGATTTAAAATGCCTCAAACAAACATGCTTCTTGTATTCTGTGTGGCTGTATAGAAACACCTGCGCTTGATCCATTGATCCATTCAGATGTCACAATCTTTGATGTCGTCTTTGCTATATGCCTGAATAATTTTGCAGTTCAGTGAGTTGCTGCCGGTTAGCAAAGCATATCTACCAACACTCGCGATGAAAACAGTGCATTGACAACTCAAGGTGCATAGAAATCACCTGAAGCTGTTTTTATTTTTCAGAAAGCATGATGCACGTCTTTTGAAGCATCACCTACCACAACTCATAGAGAGGTTTTGGCTGTGCTAGTATTTCACCCTCCGAGCTGTTATACTCATGTATGGTCTTTAATGTCCTCTCCTTGCCCTTTAGGTGACTTACAGGTATGTCAAGGAGCTAAGTTTGTCAAACACCCCTTCTGGCAATGACATCAGCGAGTTGTTGGAAATATCTCTGCAAAAAGGAAGCAATTTTGGATATGGAGTTTTGACATACATGTGAAATACAGGGTATTTCAATTTTTCAAGAGGAAAAGCTCCATCCTTATCAGGATGACCTACAATACTTCTTTTGATGAGCTCAGAGGGTGCATGCCGTTTACCACATGAAGGAGTTTTCCGCCAAGTATAGAGCAGTGGTTCAAAGTTTCTCTGACAGCATTTAATGGAAATGCACTTCGTGGTGCTTCCAGGAAAGAGCAAAATATTTAAAGAATGCAGTTCTACAGCCACAGAACTCACGGATCAACGTTAAGTCTGCTCACTTGTTAGGTTTGCCAATGTAACACACGAAATGTGGGTTCACTTAAATCTTCTCTTGTGCACTTAAGCGTGGCGCTGGCTGTTCATGCTCTGCGCACATAGTTGGCTGCGCATAAGTGCTGTCATACGTGATAAACTGAATCTGTATGGCTTGGGGCAGTACACGTATACCCTGATTGAGCTCTCAAACACTCACGATAGCCTATGTGTACTGAGTCTAGTCCGTTTTACGAAAATGTAGCCAATGAAGCACCTGATTAATTGCATTAAACACAATTTGTGACCTCTTTTCAAAAATGTTGTAGTCTTAGAAGGACTGTTACAGTTGTGCAAGCGCCCTGAAATTATCCATTTGAGAAGTTCAGAGGGTGTATGCGTTAGTAGAGTATCTTGTGTACGTAATCAAGGGGAGCGTTTTTGCATTTCAGGAAGGTATAAAGGAAATTCTTAGATGAATCTACTAAATCGATGAAAACAGTGTTTGATTTTGTCAACCAAGCTGGTGACAAAAGATCTGAAATAGTTGTCTTTGTCTGGAACCTTCAGACACGTGAAACGCCTAAATAAAGTCTGAGTGAAGTCATGCCCTTACTTCTCAAGACTCGTAGTAACCATAAAAGATTTTCACTCTCTTAGCTGTTTACCACGGACTGCAATGCACCCTCCTAGCACTTCAGTTGATGTAGAGATATAACAGCATGGTAATTTCGTCAAATACGTCTTCTGACAATGACATCAGCGAGTTGTTGGAATGGAGTGGTGATGGAAACGTAGCAAAGCAGTGAAAGGCACCCTGCTACGTATGTTGTGTGTCGCTTTGTGGAAACAATCTTTCTAGCTTGATGCATTGAGGCTTAACAATCTTTGGTGAAACCTTAAAGAATTTTGCAGGTCATTGAGCTGCTGCTGGTTAGCAAAGCATATCTAGCAACACTCGTGATGAAAACAGTGCATTGCCAAGTCAATGTGGACAGAAATCACCTGAAATAATTTTCAGGAAGCATAATAGATATATTTTAAAGTCATGGTCTCATTTCCTACGACTCATAGGGAGATTTTGGCTGTGAAAGTATTTCATTCCCAGAGCTGTTGTGCTCATGCATGGTCTTTAATGACTATTTCTTACATTTCAGGTGACTTACAGTTATGTCAAAGAGCTAAGTTTGTCAAACACCCTATTTGGCAATGACATCAGCGAGTTGTTGGAAATATATATATATATATATATATATATATATATATAGAATGCATTATACACATATTTTGAAGTTATGGCGTCACTTCCCACAACTTATAGAGAGGTTTTGGCTGTGAAAGAATTTTACTTCCTGAGCTGTTATAATCTTGCATGGTCTTTAATTAATGACTACTTCTCACATTTCAGGTGACTTACAGATATGACAGGGAGCTAAGGTTATCAAACACCCCTTCTGGCAATGACATCAGCGAGTTGTTGGAAATATCTCTGCACAAAAGGAAGCAATTTAGGATACGGAGATCATGCACATTTTAATTTTCAGAAAATCAGCTTCATCTTTATGAGGACAATCTGCTATGCTTCTTATGAAGAGTTCATATGGCGTATACCATTCTACAACATGAAGGATTTTTCCCATAGGTAAATAGCAGTGGTTCAAACGTCAACATTTCCTTGAAAGTAAGAAAAGATACCACCTGGGGATTTCATGTAAATGAAATAGATGATGCTTTTAGAGATACAGGAAGTTTAATGAAATCTCAAGAGAGTAGTCTCACAGCCACAGAGTTCACTTGTGCTCTATAGATCAACTTTAGGTTTGCTCCCTTTCTTGGTTTGACTGTGTAATGCACGATACGTGTATTGTACTTGAATATTTTTGACAAAATGCCACTTTGCACCCCGAAGCTTGGAGCTAACTGTGCATGCTCTGTGCTCATAGTTGGGTGAGCCTATGGGCTGTCGCATGTGGTGAACTGAGCGGTACAGCTTGGGGTAGCCAGCTTATACTATGATCTTGCTCTCATAAGCTGATGATAACCGATGTGTACAGTCTCTGGTCTGTATTTCTGAAATATGATAAACAAGGCAATTCAGTAATTCAGCACATTTTGTAACCTTTTATCAAAATAAAAGTTCTAATCTTAGAAGGACTGTTACAAGTTGTGTAAGCGCCCTGAAATTATCCATTTGAAAAGTTCAGAGGGTGTATGCGCTAGTAGAGTATCTTGT
The DNA here is from genome assembly GCA_028565695.1 of Nicola tetela. Taxonomy (NCBI): domain Eukaryota; kingdom Metazoa; phylum Porifera; class Calcarea; order Clathrinida; family Clathrinidae; genus Nicola; species Nicola tetela. The sequence continues at coordinate 8,094 of JAOWAW010060007.1, read as the reverse complement.
GTATATATTCAAGGCGAGAGGCGTTCTTGCGTTTCAGGAAGGCATAGAGACAATCCTAAGATGAGTCAACTAAATTGTATGAAAATAGCAGTGTTTTGTCAATAAGCATGACGACCAACAATCTGAAATAAGTTATCTTTTTCTGGAAACTCCTACATGTGAGCCCCCTAATTTGAGGCCACGCCCTTACTTCCCAAGATTCCGTATTAGTAAAAGATTTTCACTCTCTTAGGTGCTGCTAGTGAAACACACCTTCTGGTAAGGATATCAGAAAGTTGTTGGAAACCATTTTGCAAAAAAAGGATGCAATTGGGGATAAGCCTCTACATGCTGCAGATCATCTTGTGGTCCGAGGTTTCCACAGTTTCTTTTTGAGAGTTTTCTAGAATAGCCACGCCACGTGGACGTCCTAGGGGTACGCATTCAGCTCCCGAGCAAGTCTTAGAGCCACAGACTTCAAGTCAGTCCGCTGTAGACTACGGGATACTAGTGTGGACTCGTCATCTCACGAGCTTGGTTGAAGGGCAGCGGCGGTCGACGCAGGCAGTGCTCACTGAGTTACGAGAGACTAGAGAGGCCCTACGTCAAATCCAGAGAAAAAGGGCCTCATCCTCCGTCGAGCCAAGTTTCCAGAAGAAAAGCTGCCGGCGACAACATAAATTCAATCAATCCCTCCACGACAAGAGGGAGGACGCTGTCGTCGCTATTACAGAGAATCATCCATAAGAGGCGAAGGCATTACTGGAAGGAGGTATGGAAATGTTAAAAGCGATGCAGGAGCACATCCGTATTGCTGATAAAATATGGATGGGACACGCTCGAGTATTATTTGGAAGAAGATGTAGTAGAAGGCGACGATAAAAGGAAGCGCTTATCCAGAGTACGCACGGAAGCCACCAAGCAAGCAAGAGTATCACCCAGACAAACTAGAACAGGTAGCCCCGGTTCCGGCCACCTTGCAGCTCCTGCTCAACAACCTTTTCGCAGGAATGCCATCCCATTTGGTGGCCGGCAGGAATCATGCTTTCGGTGTGGTCGACACAAACACTGGGCAAAGGACTGTCCAGCTCATTTACATGTTGGCACCGTACCAACCCCACCAGCGAACGGTCCGCCCTCCAGCAGCAAAAGCAGCCCAACCGGCTGAGTCTGCAAACTTCTAAACGTGCTTCCAGGCCTGCAGAAGTTGATGCACGGGACTGCTGTTCGGATGACTCAGATAAGTCTCTGTTGCACATGTTTATGTACTCTGATTTTGTGGGCAATGAATGTGTTTGGCTCATGCGCACGCACGAAGAGTTTTCTACTCCGCCTGAACCTGAATCTGCTGACTCTGTTAAAATAAAGAAAGCAGTTGTTTGCGAGGTCGTCTACGTAATCGTTTGCCTTGCTGGTGCTCTATTGGCGCCTCGTTATTTGTGTTAAGTGTACTAAGTAACGGTTATTTCCTTCCATTTCTCTCCATTCCGCCTACTTTCTTTGAGAAGGCACGCCAGTTTTATGTCCCACGTGATCAAAGAATTGGCCGCAGTTGGAAGTGTACTAGAAGTGAAACGCGAAGAGGTGCACATATGCAGCCCCCTAGCTGTAGTTGAACAATCAAACCTCCATCTTATTTTAGATTTGCGCATGCTTAACAGTTACTTGCGGAAAGTCAAGTTCAAATATGATGATGTCAGAACGGCCACCATGTTTGATCTCTTCTCATCAGCGACACCCTCGTGCGACGAGCTTGCTCTTCATCCTTGCTGCTGTGCAAAGCATCATTCCCCCTCTCGTGTTTGTCCCCCTTTTCCAGCATGATGCAATGAAAGACTTGAGGCATGAGTCATTGATGTGAGAACAGGAAAATGTGGCATTGCGACATTCTGTTTCTGATTCTGATGGGACCAGCAATTTCAACACCTAGCGTCATAGAAATACAATAAAAAAAGTGTTCTTATTAGTTGCCTGTCATATGGTTTCATACAGGCCTTGTGAGTCTTGGCAGTTGTTGAGCTGCTTTCCTTTAACTTTTGTGTTCTGACTCTGATAGGATTAGCAGCTAAAATGTCAAGCTTCATAGAAATACAGTCTAAAAAATATGATTGTGCCAGTTGCCTGTCAAAGGGTGTCTTGGAGGCCTTGTGGGGCTTGGTCAAATTGTTTGGTGAAGATGCCACAACCAGGTAGCTGTTGTACCAATGTGTACTAGTGAGTTCTACAGTGATATAGGCTAATGGCAAGAAGCTGCACCCAGATAGCTTATGGTACAACTGCGCAAGGGAATGGTCTTTGGCGCTGCAAGTAGGCACGCCCAGATAGCTTATTGTACGACTGCGCAAGGAGTGTTTTTTGGCGCTGCCGGCAGATGGCAAGTAGCTGCGCCCAGATAGCTTATTGTACCACTGCGCAAGGGAATGTTCTTTGGTGCTGCAGGCAGATGGCAAGTGGCCGCGCCTTGGCAGCTGTTGTACCATTGGGTAATCGTGTGTTTTTGGTGCTGTGGGCAGATGGCAAGTAGCTGTGCCCAGATAGCAATTGAGATGATGAACAGCAAAATATTTTGCATCTTACATCTGGGTCACTGATCCTCATTCTCCTGCCGTTTGAGTCCCTCTTGTTTTGCATATCGCCTGACGGTAGAGACTAATCTCATTGACAGGGCATTTGGGTGAACAATGTGCGAACATCGAACAGTGCATGCGACAAGTGATCCCCAAAATTCCCGAACATTGATGTCCAGTCAGCCTTCCCACCTCGTCTGTCAATCCTCAGTCAAAATAAAATTTAAAAAAAGTGGCAATCATGGCAGAGTACGTTGGGGTCACAGGCAGATAGCAAGTTGTCGACGCATGTTGGATCAATCCAAATTTTGGTTGTGGCTTGTACATCCCAATTTTGCTCGTTTTCATGGTTCTTGGGCATTGTGTCTTTGATTGCTTCTCTCCCAGAGTTCTTTTCCCACGATGAATGGCAAGACTTCAAGACTATTACAGATCCTGGCCTCAAGAGTCTCTGCAACAGCTTACCACAGATTGCACTTTGTGATCAAGCACCAAGTCCTGTGCAAACATTTAAGAGCATTTTCTGATGGTGTGAATGGGCAAAATCCTACAATCACCCGAGCCTGCCAGCTCGTAGAGCCCATGTCTCCTTATACATTGGTTTTCTCCTGCAGACAGCTTGCACAGCCGCGCCAGTCAATTCCGCTGTTGCTGTTATATCCTGGGCACACAAGAAAGCTAATGCCAGCGACCCAACCAAGTCTCCGTTGGCGACGCAAATTATTGCTGGCTCACGTTGCATTGCTGCAAGCCCCCCTGTAAAGAAACGCCCAATCACGGCTAAAGAAGTCAAGATGATTGGTCATCGACAGACACACCTCTGATTCAACCAATCTGCCAACTCTGCAGACAATCAACATCACCTTGGGCTTTGCATCCTTTCTCAGATGGGACGAGATTCACTGCCCACAGAAACTCTGTTCAATTCTTCCCAACACATGTCTATTTTCATTGCCAGCTGAAAGAACGACACACTTTGGGTAGGCCACTGGGTCTTTGTGTCTCTCTCTGCTGCGCCATCCTGCCCAGTCACTCTTTTAGAGCGATTCTTCGCCGCTGGTCAGCACTCCAATGACCAGTCTATTCCTGCAAAGTCAGCCGTCGGCGGAATGGCACCTGTTTCCTCAGGAATGCATCAATGGCATACTCCCAAGCAAGACAGGTCGTGCTACGTTCCTTTGCTGCCATCAGTCTAAACAGTGATGACTATGGCCTTCACAGTCTTCGTGCTGGTGGTGCCTCTGCAGCAGCCAATACTGGAGTTCCAGATAGGCTTTTCAAACGACAGGGTGGGTGGAGAATTAAACGAGCAAAAGACAGCTATTTGCAAGAGTCTCTGTCAGATCTGTTAGAGGTGTCCCAGTCAATTGGCTTATAAGTATCAGCACAGGGCTCAATTCCAGCCCTCTATGCTTTGACAGTCGCATGTGTATTGGCTAGCACCCTACCCGCAATGTTGTGAGGTGAGAAATGGCGCTTCTCGCCGGCTGAACGATAGTGACAGAGGCGAGATGCGAGTTCTCGCTGTCCACCCATGCATTGCTCTGCTCAGTATATTTGCCTGTGTTGCACAAGGCGCTCTTTAGTTGGTCTAAGCCTCTACATGCCACAGGTCATCTTGTCCCGCCCACCCGCCCTCTATGTGAAGTTGCTTAACTTAGTTACCTGCCCAAGGTGATCCGGAAATGGCAAACGGTTTTTTCCTCCCATGACTGTGTCTACCCGCACAGAAGGTTTTTCCCTGTCAGTCCTTGTGCTGTAAATTAATCTGGTAGCCGAGTCACCTTTTACTGATGATGGGCAAGGTAGTATAATTGAAAAAAGTCTTTCCATTTCTTTCCTTGCCTTAACTACTAACTTGGCACTACTTTTGTACATGTTGTCTTCTTCTCTGTGCGTGGCATGGCGACTTGCCTCATACATGTAGTTATATGGTTTAATTCCACTGGTATCCTGCAATAAACGGCGCAGCATGTGTATTCACTAGCACCCTACCCAAGCAATTACTTCTAAAAGGAAAACTTCTCTAAGTTAACCATTTTATAATTTCACACGACAGGCAAATTTCGAGTGATCTTATCCAAACTTTATTTCAGTTTAAATTTAAAATAAATCCCCCTGAATGAGACGGTCATATTTTGATCAGATGTTGCTGTGAAACTGATTATTCAAGGTCAGTCACATTTCATCCTTTCAAATTGTCTGTGCGTCAATGACTCATGCTAGCCGGATACTGATACAGTCTTATTGCCACGGAGCGTTGAATGTCAATCAGGTTTAACTTCCATGTTATAACCCTTTCCATTTATCGCACCTTGACCAAATTTCCACAGACATAAACTGCACCATTTCAAACCTCATTGCGGTAAAATTTCACTCCAGCAACATTTACATGTCTTCCAGCACAAAAAAAATGAAAAACCCAGTTTAATGAGTCGCAGGATACACGCGGTGGCAATGAAAGTCACTAATAAATGCACAGGGAAACATGAATCATCCGCGAACTTACTCATCAGGAGCCATAAGAAAAATTGATAGGCACCATCATTCCCCCTTTTCACCCGCCATTGTTTTCTTATATGGAGAGAAGGGTAGCAGGCAGGAGCACATTGTCCGAAGACTATCGAAGACTCTGCAATCGGTTTGGCAAACATTCAATTCAGCGTTCGATTCTGCTTGCCCAGTTCCTCCAAGGAACATATCAAGGCAGGACCCAAACGGCCATCTCAAATTAGAGAAAAAGAGCGCTTCCTCTTCCTTCGTCAGAAGCTTTGATCAAACGACTTTACACATGTGCTAAAAGGGCAACTCAACCCCAAAATCAAAGTCCTTGCAGATCGTCTTCTCCCATTTGGAAGGTATCCGCAAAAAGCAGCGGGAGCGAGAACTGACGCCCTTCGCTGATTGATCGAAGGAAGTTGCGGCAGACCAGCCTAAGCCTGATCGACAGTATATTAATTAACACACCGTAGTCATCTCCATCATCGCCCTTTCAAATACGCCAGGTTGTTAACTTACAGTTAGGGTATCGTTCCATCGTAAAGGAGCGGCCAAACCGGCAACTGGGTCAAACCACTTTATGCCTTCTCAAATTGTTGGCCGCTGAAACTCGGAAACATCATGCCCAAAGAAAAAAGCGGACTTCTACCGCTGCCCACAGATGCTGCTACGAGGGCTTCGTTGAGAATCGCTGCCCGCCTAAGAGGATTTCCATCGAGAAATTGTGCTTGCTTGTCTGCTTCAACTGACTGCCAGTTGAATTTGACACTAGTCGCAGTCTGATTGTCATTTCCTAGACGTGACATGTCACAACTGTTTCTTGTCTACCAGTTTCACCCGGGTCGAAAAAAATTACGCTTTTCAATGCTTCCCTTGATGATGATAATGGTGATGATGTATTTGTATTTGTATTTTTATGCCCATGGCTTTTGCAACAGCAGGGGCGCAAAAGAAAATGAAAACGATAAATATACAGTGACACCAACATAAAAATAATCAATCAGCAGGACTACTAGGGAATGAGAAGAAGAGAGCAGATGTTAAAAAGAACGAGAAAAAGAGAGATGATGGAGATCAGAATATCTGTGTGCGAGGCAGACAGAGAGAGCGGGTTAAGGCAATTGTCTGGGGCAGCTGCAAAGTCCTAGTGAGATCATGGACGCGCCAGACATCAGCTCCAACAGGAGCGTGAAGGAACCACAGACAACAACACAAGCACAACCACGTAAATGAAGAGTTACTAATGTAAAGGCGTTGGAAGGCTGCCTTCTTAAAACGCCTGATATAGTTTGATGATGATGTATTTGTATTTGTGTTTGTGTTTTATAGCCCATCGCTTTTGCAACAGCAGGGGCGCAAAAGAAAAAGAAAACGGCAAATCTACAATGACACAACCTAGAAAAAAAAGAAAAAAGATCAGTCAGCAGGACTACTAGGGAATGAGAAGAATAGAGCAGTGTTAAAAAAAGGAATGATGGAGATCAGAATAATATTATGTGTGTGTGTTTGTGGGGCGGGGGGGAGGGGGGCAGATAGAGAGAGCGAGCTAAGTGACAATTGTCTGGGACAGCTGCAAAGTCCTAGTGAGATTACAGGCGCGCCAGACATAAGCCCCAAAAGGAGCGTTAAGGCACCACAGAAAACAAATACAACATACAAGCACAACCACGTACTGACAGAGTTACTCATGTGAAGGCTAACGGTGCCACCATGTCCGAGTCCCCGGCCTTGGATCCTCCGCTACCACTCTAACTCGTTCCAATGCATTCTCCACTCACATCTCCCCTTCATCTCCCAACGTATGACGGCTGCCTTCATAAAACCCCTAATATAGCTTGCTCTCACTAGCTGCTTCTGTTTTAACCCATACTAATCCAAGTCTCTCCTGTGTTTTACCTCTTCCTTCCGCTGCTCTTCTGCTACTTCTCCCAGCCTCCGCTCCACAGTTTTCTTCCAGCCTTTTTCTGTCCAGTCTTCCTTTTTCCATTCTTCTTCTAGTCTGTACCTCCCCGCAAGCGCTCTTGCATGGTCCACCCAAAACCCTGTGCTCTTCTTTTCACCCAACGCAGTTGCTCCTATTTTCGGCCACCGGTCAACCTCCATTCCTCTAAGCCTACCTAAGTAGTCCGAAGCCCGTTGGTGCCTCTCTGTTTTTAGCTTCTTCCAACCTAGGTCACCCCCGATAGCTACTCCGGGAAATCTCCATGATAGCCCAACTATCATTCTGCCCGTCCTTTCCTGGATTTGCTCCAGTTTCTTCCCTTCAGTCATACGCCGGCACGCCCATACTTCACTCCCATATGTTAGTACCGGCTAGCGTGCTGCTCCCCAGACTATCACCGCTGCCTCAATGTCCTCGCTCTCCCTCCATAACTTCACTTTACGTGCCAGTCATCGTAGTTTCGTGCCTTTTTCCCCTGAGTGTTTAATGTGACTATGCCCATCTGCCTGCCTATTTAGCCATACACACAAGTACTTATTATTCGTCTACCCCACATATTCTTTCTTTGCCCAGGGGCCATTTTTTTACGGTTTCTCTTTTTGCCAACCACTAAAACACCACACTTATTTGCATCAAATTCAAGGTGCCACCTACATGCAAAGATGGCGGCTTCATCCAGCATTGCTTGCAGTTCATACCGTGATCCTGCTAATAACACTACATCATCGGCAAATAGCGATGCCCCTATCCACTGGCCCCTAATCTTTACTCCTAGATCCTTTCTCTCTAACCCATCCGCCAGCCCAATAATAAATAACGAGAATAAGCAGGGTGATAGGACACACCCTTGTCTTAGGACGGACTCTATTCTAAACTCCTTAGAAAATGTTTGGCCCACCCGCGCCTTTGCTCGCACATTGTCGTAGAGCTCCTGACACACCCGAAGAAACTTTCCCTTTATGCCATACCTATTCAACTATTCCTACAACCCGTCCTTTCCCACTTTGTCATATGCCTTTTTCAGATCTAAGAAAGCTACCCACGTTTTCTTCCCTTCTGCTCTTCGAATCTGCATGATTCCATTAACTACAAACAACTTGTCTATAG
>JAOWAW010059896.1:0-16830 GCA_028565695.1 Nicola tetela | reverse complement strand
ACGTTGTTGTATCAAGACTCTGACGGCCCGGGTTGGACTCAGCTGAACCGGAGCAGTCTTAGAAGAAGATAAAAAAAATCGATGGCGATCCGGGCTTTTGTCAGACTTATCAAATTGTCAAGATCTAGGGGAAGGGACGATTGTGGTTTTGACCTGTCTGGGTGTCGGGCTTCCGCTTACCAAAAAAACCTCGGATGCCCTGTAAGTTCCTCCATGGAGGCCGTGTCATGACAAAACGCTGGCGATCACGCCAATCATCAGGTCAGAATCAACTTGCGATTGAAAGTTCAAACCACAGCAACTTTGAGCTAGTATCTCGACTGACGGACCACCCGCAAGAACAAAGAGAACTGAAGAAATACACAATCCTACACGAATACGAGTATTAATGTTGAATCGTGGTTCCCGCATGCACATGCACCGGAAATGTATCCACAGTAGACACATGCAAACAGGTGAACCAGTAGACGACATGATACATGTAGATATACTGAAACGAAATCATGCATGTTCATGGATTGGCCCGGTGAACAGCTGTAGGAGGAATGAACCACAAGCTACAGTGGAAGTGAAGAGCGGAGACACGATAAACACACACAGGACATTTACGTGATTACACTGATTTACAATAGACTAGGACATCGTAAACCTAAACGTGCAGCCAGAAAAGGTTGCGCCGGCAAAGTTGATGGGCATTGGCTTGCCGTGAACCTGGCCTGTTGGTGAAGCTGCCACTTGCGCCCGTTCCGCTCTGACCTCATTGCTTGCGCTCAGTCTAATTTTTCGGCGAGCGCGAAAGGGGGGTTCGTCCGCACCCTACGAACCCTCCCCCCTGGCTACGTGCCTGATTCCAATCTCTGGCCCAGTTGTCGAGCTTTTGAATGCCAGTGGTCAGTTTGCAGTGTTTGGGTGCAACACAGTCTTTTTCATAGGTCAGTGTGTCATCGGCAAAGAGAACACATGTAGACGATACGGCGCTCGGAAGATCACGAAAATAGATAATGAACAGTAAAGGGCCCAAGACTGAACCCTGCGGCCCACCTAATGAGACAGGACGAATTTTGGATTGGTGGCCTTCCACTTCAGTTGTGATACTGCGATCTTTCAGATAGTCTGTAAACCACTGGAGAGTAATTCCAGTAATGCCAACATTCAATCGATAACTTTCGTACAGGCAGGCGATGGTCAACACGGTCAAAGGCCTTTGAAATGTCCAAAAAACAAGCGTCAACACATTGACCACTGTCAAGAGCACTGCTCCAGTCGTCAACGACAGACAAAAGTTGCAATACAGTAGATCGCTTCGGTAAGAAGCCGAACTGGCTGTCCGGAATAACGTCATTCTCCAGACAATGTAACAACTGCCGATGAAAAAAATCTCTCAAAAATTTTTGATACACTTGGTAGTAAAGCAATCGGTCGGTAGGATTTGGGTAGATGCCGCTCACCATTTTGTTTGTAGGTGGGTTTGATGACAGCATTATTCCATTTTGCGGGATATATGCCTTTCTTTAGGGAAAGATTGAAGATGTGACATAGAGGTTTATCGAGTGGAAGAGCACAGTGTTTGAGAACATGGTGCGATATTCTATCATAGCCAGGAGCTTTAGACAGCGGCAGAGATTTCAGTGCCAGTATTTATAGCTAAAGGGTGCCTAGAAACTTTTGCATGGACAGAGGTGGTTTTTGTGCTTTTTGTGGTGCCATTAATTTCACTGACGAATGTTCTGTATCTAACTACATAAAGCGTCTGGGCTCAAGGGTTTTCAGCTGCATGCCATTGCTTTTGTACTCGTATTTGAGCTTTTATTCTGTTGGCATTACCTGGATTTAAAGGGTGTAATCACAGTTCCTCAGGTCGGTATTTCTTATTTTAAGTTGAAGTTTTCTCTTGGTCTCTGGTTGCTGGCTGCGCTCCAAAGCTTCCCGGAGATTGCTCGGGGTGGACCAATTATGACAAGTTATTGTGTCTGACGAAGATTGATGAAAACAAAGTTAGTCGTTGAAACGGACATGCTGATTCTCGTAAGATCATTGCTTTGGTGTATGTTATCACAAGGGATTGTGTTCACTGTAGCAAATTATGCTTACTGTCTCGTTTGTTGTGTTCCTCGCAGAGAAATGCATTTTGTTGTCAATTTCGCTCAGTGGTCATTGCAAGTGCGTGAACAATCATTTAGCCTTGTCGTCCCTGAATGGGGAGTGTTTGAAATCTAGTTTGATATGAGTAAATGGAAGATCATTGATTTCATTTTCTATTGTTATCGACTGGAGGAAGGTTTCTTTGTTGTATATTCGGCAGCCCCTAATGTGGTCTCGGTGCCGTGGGCTCGAGGACTCGAACCCACGACACCGATTCGCCTAGCAGACAGGAGTCGCCTTCACTATCCACTACGCCATCACCGCATCCTCAAAAAAGGATGGGCTCCAACGCGGCTTCAAGCTCAGGCTATCCCGTCCACACGGGAGTCCGTCGAAGATGTTAGCCTGAGGATTCCAAAGTGTAAGCACGTCTACGTGATTCGTACACAACGACCTCAAGGAAATATCGGTCGTTCGCTGGCTCAGCGATAGTATAATTATTATAATAGAAGAAAGTTGATCGCAGCGACGTGTAGTATGGTCAACTTTCTTCTATTATATACTATCGCTGAGCCAGCGAACGACCGATACTTCCCTGAGGTCGTTGTGTACGAATCACGTAGTACGTGCTTACACTTCGGAATCCTCAGGCTAACACCTTCGACGGACTCCTGTGTGGACGGGATAGCCTGAGCTTGAAGCTGCGCTGGAGCCCATCCTTTTTTGAGGATGCGGTGATGGCATAGTGGATAGTGAAGGCGACTCCTGTCTGCTAGGCGAATCGGTGCCGTGGGTTCGAGTCCTCCTGAGACGGCGAGAGGCTTTTATAAATTTTTCCTCTACATACTATACGTCGCCGCGGTCAACTTTCTTCTATTATATGTGTGGTGGGGTTGGGCCACAGATCCAGTCCCCAGGATCAAGTGTAAAACATCCAAAATTTGAAACCATGGGTAACCTGTGGGTCTAGAATGTTCATGGCTGTGATTATGGTGCTCTGCAATCTGTATTACACATAACAGGATTAGAATAACACATTTATTAGGGTTGAGGGGGTGGGTAGGTAACCATCAATTTGAACATTGTTCAGATTTTCAAAAAATGTCTAGTAATCGGAGATTACCCCTAAAAGAAACGTGCAGTGCATCTGTCTTTAAAGTATCCTTGGATGACAGCAAATGATTTTTTTGTTGCACGCACCAAATGCTTCTTTTGTGTGGTTTTTTCCTTTAGAGAAATGTATTAGTTTTGCAAAGGCTCACACCCAAGATATTACGTGCTGCACTGGTTGCCGATTTTCCTTGGAAAGCGTTGCTATTGCTTTATGGGCTTTAGTGGCAACTGCTGCAAAAATGGTACATGTATCATTAAATCAATCAAGAACATGTGAACAGCTTAATGAATTTTGTCAGTGGAGACCAAAGGAAGACATGAAAGAGCACATCAACTGTGTTAATCAAGAATTTCTTTTGGGAAGTGAAGTCTGCAACAAAGTCGTTGAACAGGCTATTGATTGCCAGTTCTGACATTGATCACTTCAAGTATGTTAATGATCACTTGTCGTCCTTGCAATTGGAGTAGAAAATGCAGTAGAAGGGATGGAATGCAAAAACAGGTTTTTCAGAAGAGTTGAAGAAATGCTGAAGAGGACGATCCGACTGAAGACATGTTTCGCGCAGAGAAAGTCACTCTGCTGAGGCGGGGTCATCTTGTACTACATGGCATGGGACCTCCTCGACGTCACAGCGGTAGAGTTGTCTATGAAACAGATGGAAATTACAAAGATGTAATAATTCATTTGACCTTTGACTGTAGATACCACATGTATATACAGCTGACTGCATGAATCCTCAGATCTCCATTGCACTGTTCATTTAACAATTTTATGCTATCAAAATATTCCCATGCATGTTCTCCAAGCGTGTTTTTGTTAAAGTGTTCTCACTTGTGTTTTCCATCTGTTTCTCAGGGTGCAAAGTTGGACAGGCTGCAAAGTGTCGTAATTACAGGGCATTTGATTACATTCCCAGCAGGCAGCCTGATTGTGGCTGGCAGTGTGACCACATCCCCTGAATTCTCACCACCGGTGCAAGTTATCCTTTGGCCACAACCCTGTTCACAACGATTTCATGCGCAGCTGGGCAAAGAAAGAGAGAAGTGAGTAATGACATTTCTTCCCCTCTCCACCTCTGTTTCTTTTCTTTATTTTGGCCTTTCTTCCTAAAGACTTAAGGTCTAATATGTGTCCCACCTGTTTTTAAAGAAGCATTTAACTTCACTCAGCTTAAACAGTGTTTCTTGGGGTGCGACTGATCTTTTCTGGTCCGCTTCTAACTTTTTAGTAATGTCTTGTGTTTGTGTGCTTCTCTGCTTGCTCATCTTGTTGCTAACATTAATTTCTTATTTAAATGTGCATTGCCATTATTTTCCTTTTAATTGTAAACCTATTTTGTTTGTTTGCACCACAGAGTGTTACTGCTGTCATCGCTTCCGGTATGCGAGTGCTGCAGACCAGCAGCATACACCGGGGACATGTGCTCATGTTTGGTGGAATGAGGATGGCAATAGTGCCGCAGTCCACTACAAGTGTGCAACATATAATGATAGCAGAATAATGCATTCTCTTTTTATGAGCTTTCTTCCTCTAAACCGGTCCTCTTTCATGGCTTTCGGTGTCATTACTCAAGTGTGTTTGTGGCATGCAAAGAAATTCACTTGAGCCAACTCTTTGCTATGTCTATTTTATCTAACTTTGTGCTGCATGCAACTGATTCCTCTGACTTGTGCCAGCACTGGGATGCACCAGGCTGTGTGATGTGTCTGTACTGCAATACTTGCAAGTAGCCAGAATGACCCTGAAACCCACAAGACAATGCAAGGAACTACACTTTGATCCAGAAGCATGCTAGAACAATCTCTGAATGTTTCTCTTTGAGTGACATAGCCTTAAAGTGAGAGCAGGCACTCTGTATACTGCAGCTGATGAAGGAAACTAACAAATGCAGACAAGAGACAGCAAAAAAGCTGGTAGACCAAAATCCCCAGAGAGATTTCATAAAATTGCTGCATCAGTACACTAAACCGGTTAGGTTACTTGAAATGCTTTGTGAAAGTGCTAAACATGACACACTGTTCAAGACAGCTGCATCCTCATGATCACGAGGAAGCAGCTGTCTTGGAAAGTTTTTCTCCTGAGGATGAGCAGATGTTTTATGGGTTAGCCAGTCGAAGAACAAGCATGGGTGGGTGGTCATTTCGCCGTGTAATCATGACGGGGACACGTGCCGGTGGTCCCGGGATGCCTCTGCAAGATGTTGCTGTGAACACCACCTAAATCAAGAAAAAGAAGGGAGTGAAGGAAGGAGGAGAGAGGAGTGATCATGAACAAGTGGCAAGCAAAAGAAGGAAAAATCATGGAGGGAGAGAATACACTGGCTAAATGTTTGACTGTTTGTCAGAATTTGAAAAACATCCAAAGTGTGGTAAAGGAATAGGTCTTCCACAAGACACGAACAGCCAAATCTCTTAAAAGGTGCACAGTCTTATTTTATTCAAGCCGCGTGAGCAGACAAAAAGAAAAAATTGTCCAGCCCTAGAAAAACAAAAATGAACAAGACACGCTTTAGGGTTCTGTATCCCTTTCTCTTTATTCTCACTTCCAGCGTTAGCACCAGGCACATCTTCAAGCCATGAGCCTATACATGTATATTACAGCCATTGAAGTATGCCATGGAACTCAAAATTTAGGTACAGGCAGTCTGCAGCATGGTGTGCTTATGTGTATCACTAGAGAGCACACCCTCAGGCCAATCTGTACTAACTTCGGGGCCAGTTGATGAATTTTATCTGTAAATAAACTCCTCCATTGTGCTTGGTGGAAGGTGCAATTGGAGTGATGATGCACACATTACATGTTGATCATGATCAGGCTGTGATGTCCATCTATGGTCAAGTCTGTACGGTGTATACCTAGTACCTTTGATTGTAACACTAGGTTGGTCATGCTGGATTCTAGCAAAGCAACACAAATGCAACTGTGGCAACCAGAAATGTAACAACACATACACAAGATAAATGTAGTAATAATCACTGTAATGTATGTACACAGTGGTGCAATAGATAGCTAGCTATGGTAGCTAAGATTAGGACTGCTGTAAAGCTCCTTTCAAACTTTTTGTTTTGTTTTTGCCACAAACCATGCAAGCCATGCACACCGGATGAGAAACAAAGAAAAACACGGTCTGCCCAAACCCACATAAATACTGATATGAATTTTAAGCAAAGCACAATCCTTATCAGGCTATTACAGTTATGACTCCATCCCAACTCGACAGTCATAAGAAAGAAAGAAGCGCTGACACTGGACCAGAGGAAAGGAAAAACTCGGCCAGCGCTAGCACAACCGGGGATCCAACCCAGGGCCTTTTGTATTGCAGACAAATGCTCTAACTCCTAAAATATCATACCACAGCCATGACCCAGGAGCCTGTTTTGCTTGATGATTTTTCCGTGTACATCCATGCACTGCATGGTGTCAGTCATTGCCTGACTAGTCTCTGGTATTGCAGTCACCCGGCAATGCAGCACTGGCATTGGTATTTGAGGTTGGATTGTTTGTGCAGTTGTGGCTATGGTGTGATAGCTTAGTGGTTAGAGCATTCATGCACAATATAAAAGGCCCTTGTTTTGATCCTCAGTTGCCCTACCTACCTGAAATTTCCTTTCTTCAGGTCCAGTGTCAGAGCATCTTTCTTTCTTATGACTGATGAGTTGGGGTTGTGTCATAAATATAACTTTTCATGATTGATACTGTGATGTATGGCAGGTGATTGTTCATTGTGTTGTGTGGTGAAAATGGCATCTGAGGGAGATTCAGTTGTCGCCAAGTGGTAACTACATGTGTGTCATTTGGTATAGTGTTTTTGTGAATAAAGAGTAGTCTGAGACCAGATGACTGCATTGTATCGTTGAACAGAATATTGGTGACAAGCCACAGAATGTTCTGTAGGACTATGTGTGGCATGGAGAAGTATGCCCAACTAGAAGTCTTTGACCCTGATAAGTTTAACTGCACGTCATAGTTATATGGAGAGGTTAGAACTAGCCTTGTCACTCAAGGAGTGAAGGACGACGATGGTGATGGGAAGAAAGTGGTAATGATAACATGTTGCAGTAAGAAGACATACAACTTGCTGTGAAACCTGTGTGCACTGGCAAATTTTTAAAATAAATCCAGTAGAAAAAGGATTTGATGAGCTATGCAAGCTAATCAGTGACCACTGCAACCTGAAGCCATCAGTGATAATGCAACGCTTCAAATTCCACAACCAAATGCAAGCGAACACAGAGTTGACAGTGGAATATGTGGTGGCACTTCAATGACTGGCAGCAGACTGCAAATTTTGCTGGACATTAGATGAAATGTTGAGAGACAGAGTAGTATGCAGAATAAACAATAAGGTTGCACAATGGAAAATGCTCTCCGACAAAAAGCTGAGATTGAAGAAAGCAATTCTAATAGTGAGAAGCACAGAGGTGACGGAGGGTCACATTCGAGAGTTATATCCAAACAAAGTGACCAATGAGAGCGGCGAGATAATTCACCAGACCCAGCAGCTCCACACTCAAACCAACAAATACCGTGCATCATTGCAGGGCCCTGACTGTAAGGCGATCATGATGCGTTTCGATAGATGTGGAGCAGACTAACACACAGAGGTCGAATGCCAGTGGGGAGATTCTGAATGTACAACTATGGCTAGAGAGACCATTTGGCTTGTGTGTGTAACAGCATAAAAGGAAATCGGGAGTCAACGAAACCTTCAAAAGTCAAGTCGATCGGCAGCGGTCTGGACGAACAGGATGAGGTGGAATAAGTGATGACCATCCAGAGTGTGAACGTCGCCAAAGAGCAGCGAAAGGTACCGAAGCGGAAACTGCTCCTGACTGGAGTGAAATTGGATGGGTGGAGTTTGAACATGGAGTTTGACAACGGAGAGGCCGTGATGTTGATTACAGAAAAGGCCTATCGAAAACTATGGCCAACATGGGGTCCAAAAATCAACAGGTGTGGAACCTGTCTGCAAGGATATTCAGGAGAGGATATTCCAGTACAAGGACAAATAATGGTCAATGTCCAGGTCCAGGGAAGCACAGATCCAAATGCAACACATCATTAACAAGTCATTGTAGTCATTACCAGAGGGAATTGCCTGGTGGGACACAGCTGGTTAAGCGACATCAAATTGAACTGGTCTCAATTACTCCAAGTGAGTTCAACCGAACTGGACCAAGGTTTTGCAGAGAGTAGCAACAAATTGCGGGCAACCCTCGCAAGGCCTAGGTGTGCTGAGGTGTTCAAGCCCAGCCTCAGAACATTTACAGGACCAGCAGTAAAGATACGGGTAAGAGAGGACACACAACCCAAATTCTTTCAGTCTGGACCGGTAACATTTTCAGTGAAACCAGTGGCAGAGGTAGCTATAATGAAGATGGTAAGTGAAGGGATCTCGGAAGCAGTGGGGTACTCTGAATGCGCTTCACCCATTGTTTACATAATGAAAGAAGACAGCAGTGTTCGATTATACGGTGATTATAAAGCAACAGTGAATCCAGTGCGCCTAGTGGATCCTTACCCATTACCCAAGGGTGATGAGATGCTGGCTGTGCTTGCAGGATATCAGAAATTCAGCAAGGTTGACTTGTCACAGGCATATCTACAACTTGTGCTGGACTCTGAGTGCAGGAAATTCACTACAGTCAACACTCACAGAGGATTATATTCGTTCACATGAATGCCCTTTTGGGATTTCAGCAGCTTCAGGAATATTCTAGAGGACTATCGAAGGGATTCTGTCCGTAATTAGCCAGTTGTTAGTCAGAGCTGATAATATTCTTGTCAGTGGAACTGATGATGATGCTTACATGAAAAACTTGGGTGAAATTTTATCATGGTTTGAGAAGATTGGCTTGACAGCCAAGAAGACAAAGGGTGCGTTCATGATACCAGAAGTAGTGTACATTGGATATGCAGTTAAATGTTCTGGGTATCATCCAGTACCTGAGAAAGCAGAGGCCATTTTGTATGCCCCAAGGCCATGAGACACTGCGGAACTGAAGAGTTTTCTGGGCATGGTCAACTACTACGGGCAGTTTTTAAAGAATTTAGCTACCACACTGGAACCTCTGCAGTCCTTTTTGCTGAAGGGATCCAGATGGATGTGCATGTGGGGAACTGGGCAAGACAGTGCATTCAACTATCTCAAGAAACAACTGGCCTCTGCTGATGTCTTGGTCCATTGTGACCTTCAATCATCTGTGTATGTTGCATGTGATGCATTGTGATATGGGGTGGGGACTGTTCTCTCCCACAAATTCCCAGATGGCACAGAACACCCAGTGGCCTATGCATCCAGAACGTTATCCACAGAAGAGAGAGGTAACACACAGTTTGATTGTGAGGCATTGGTGATAATTTTCCGAGAACTGTGGTTCCACAAATATATCTATGGGAGACCATTTACCATCATCATGGACCATCAGCCACTTTTGGGGGTAGTTGGAGAAGGAAATTCACTCCAACCATGTTTTCCAGTCAGATAACCCGGTGGGCATTGGTTCTGCAGGGTTTTACGTACAGCCTCAAGTATAAACCAGGGAACAACCATCAAAATGCAGACACTCTGAGGAGGTTGCCACATGGTCCACCCAGCAAAGCTGAGCCAAGCTCAACTACTTTAGAATTAACTCTACTTGTCAAGACGTTAGAGAGAAGTTACCTGTTGTGACGCCTCGGGGTGGTCATCTAGAACACTAGATAAGTCTTTGAAGGTCTATGAAGGACTAAAGAAAGAGTTAGCACTACACTGTGGCATAGCAATGTGAGAAAACAAGGGTGGTTGCCCCAACAGAGCTGTGGAAGAAGTGCTTGAATGTATTGCATAAAGGCCACCCAGGAATTGTTCGCACTAAGGCACTAGCGCGACCATACATGTGGTAGCTTGGCATTGGCAGGGAACTTGAGCAAGCCATCCAGTTATGTTCTGAATGCCAGCAGTCACAGCCAAGTCCACAGCGCAGCACACTTCACCCTAAGGGAACTACCCACAAAACCAAGGGAAAGGATTCCTATTGATTATGGTTGTCCAGTGGAAGGCTGTATGTTGTTTGTCATCATATACTCACACTCAAAGTGGATTAGAGTATGTGTTGGACGGACATCATCACTAGCAAGACATTAAATCACCTAAGCACTATGTTTGTAACACATGGTGTTCCCAAAGAGATGGTAACAGGCTGTTTTTAATCCGAGGAGTTCAAACAATTTGCAACAGACAATGGGATCCGGTTGATCCACACAACACCATACCACACTGCCTCAACTGGCCAGGCGGAGCACACTGTTGGCTGGTGAAGAAAGCGCTGGAAAAGGACTCTCACACAGCCCCTCTTTGGCAGTGACGAGCAGCTTTCTTGTTGAACTATCTCATGGTATCTCTGCAACAACGGGACAAATTCCCAGGCAACTGCTCATGGAACGTAGGCTACAAACAAAGTTAGATTGGCTGATCCCGTCGAATGAGCAGAGAGTTGAGAAAGAGCAAGAACAACAAATTGCTCAGCACAGAGGCAAAGATTGGCCATTCCAAGTCGGTGACTTGATCTAGATCTACACAAAGAGTTTGAGAGCCAATAACCAATTGCGTTGGAATCCAGGTGTGATTATCAAAGTGACAAACCAGTCAGCAACCAATGTTTCATAGAAAGCAATAGGATTCAGCATTTCCTTGTGGATCAACTGCTACGGTGAATGAAAGATTTGACGGATCTAAAGGAAGGACTGAAGTCCAACCCAAAACTGGACAGTCAACATCTAGGAATAAAAGTTGAGGAACGATTCTTGTGGGACAGAGGGGAGGAAAGTGAGAGTGAAACTGTAGAACAAGATTTGAACAAAGAAGGACCCAAATGGGACAGTGAAAAAGCTGAACTGGAGGCTGAGCCAACACAAGATTTGAAAAAGAGAAGTAAGCCAGAACCTCTATAATGCTCACTTTGAGTAAGGAAAACCCCAGATCGATTGAACCTGTGTATTTATGTCCTTGTGCTATGTAAGAGTATAGTTATTTCAGTGTTGTGTTAGTTCAGTTTCAGTCCAGATTGACTGAGTCTTCCTGATTGTGTATTGATATTGTTTTAAAATGAACTAGTTTAGAGTTTGAATTAGTTTCATTTCAGGTGTTGATGAAAGTGATGTATGGCAGGTGATTGTTTGTTGTGTCACGTGGTGACAATGGAACCTGAGTGAGATTCAGTTCTCACCAAGCAGTAACTATATATGTTCATTTAGTATAGTGTTTTTGTTAATGAAGAGTAGTCTGAGACCAGACAACTGGAGTGTGTCCTTGGACATAACAGATACCAAAAGATATTAAAGACTCTGGGTGAACACACAAGGTGGTATAATACAGAAAATGTTTCGGTGTTACAACACCTTCCTTGCTCAGTTCTGAGTGTGAGACAGTGACCAGGACAAAAAACTCATTTGGAGCTCAGATACAATGCTTCAACCCCATTGCAAGTGGTGGTCTTTGTAAACCATAGGACTATATGATTATATCAAGAGGTGCTACAAACACATTTTTTTCACTAATAAAAATTAATGTTCATGTTGATGACAGAACAAACAGATACTCTTCATGGAATTAGCTTGGTCATTCAACATGTTCCAAGAGCAATGTGCCTCAGTTCTCAGAGTGCCAATGAAGCAAACTGCTCGTGCTAGTAGATCAACTACTACATGTAGTGAGCTACACTGCATGGGTTGCTGCACTGCAACATCTGGATTTTGACCAAGGTGTGGCACAGCTCTGCCACAGCCTGACCATTTTGGTGTGGATTTTGTCTCATGACAAAACTTTTCCTAACTTTGAATGTTTGTAACAGCAACAAATATCCCTTCTCTCACAGCGAGCGAATGGAGATCTGAATAGTTGATATATTCACTTTAATCTTAATTATATCTACAGTGTGTTTGAAATGTTTGATATATTATCATATCATACATTCTGTAGCGGCTCTTTAGCCAGGATTAAGGCTTGACAATACATACCCATAGTTTTGTTATTTGCAATTCAAAGAAAATGACTGACCTCTCGATCTGCCAGAGATGGCTCGTCAGCTACTGTGCGGTATTCCAAGCTTGTCAATGCGTTTATCCATGTCTGCCCATGAAGAGAAGAAAAAGTGTGCATGCTGGTTAGCGACTACTTCATTGTTTGGTGTGTCAGAAATAGATCAATGAGATACACATGTCTGTCAGGCTCGTGAGAACACTCAGATCTTAACGCTAAGAAAAATCATAGAATCATACAGCAAATTACAAGTAATGTAAACAGTCCATATTGCTTGTAAGGCCGTTAATACAATTAACATATGGTGGCTCTTCCGTTGAATTTTTTCAAGAAAGTCTAGATGTCTCATTGTCAGTTTGTCTTACCTCCAATGGTATGTTTTCAGATGCTGTGGTGTTGAGAAAGCAAACCACTTTCGAATGCACTTGCTGGAACTGCAGTGTGGTAAATATACATGCATAAAGTCAATTTAACAGGACTGCTACTGACTATTTAAGGTTTGGAAGCACATTAATTGGTAAATACAGTTTCTTGCTGGTCAAGTAAGTGAGAGAGGCGAGAAGGGATTTCTTTCCTGTTATCTGTTGTACATGTTCATGCCCAGTTAGGAATATAATGGCAAATAATCATGACAGCACTGTACACAGATGCTCTCTTCCGTGACGTCCCACAAGTCAGCCCTTTTGTACAGCTCCTTCACCCCTTTCTTTTCCTAATGAGATAAGAATACCTTTGTCAGCGTTTCCTGGCTGGGGCAGTTGTTCTGCTGATAGAGACCTAATTCGACAACATTGAATTGGCCCTGCTTGGGCCAGATACCTCACAGTGATGGTGGATAGCCAATGAAGATCAAGTGAAGCGACATTAAATGAGTTGCATGAGGCCTCTAAGGAGCATATGGGCCTCGCACTATGAGAAAAAAGATATACTGCCTCCTTTGTCCACCTTAAGGTGACTTGACCCAGCTGTGACATCACTATAGAAGAGCCTACAGGGCATCTGAATTGGCAGAGAAGCCTTACCATAGTGGCTTTCCAAATAGGTTCATCTACCTTAATTAAACTGTCCATTGGAGCAAATAAAACTCTAAAACATGGTTTAACTTGGTTTAACTCGCTGTATTTCTTTGAGTAATTGCTGCCATGATTATTAAAATCTCTGCCCTGGTGATGTGGTGGATAATTGAGGGTGCAAAAAAATCTGCAGCTGTTTATTTGCAGTGTATGTAGCTGTGAAGGCCAGCACCATGACCAGAAATGGTGGTTTCCAGTGCCTGTTGGTGTTGAGTGGCTACCAGAATTGGTTATTTGAATGTAATTACAAGCACTGGAAGCGGCATTTTTCAGATCAAGCAAAGTGTAAACACATCTCTTCGCAACATCTCTTCTACTGGTATATCTACCATTGTCTTCTTAACTCCTGAACTGTTTATTTTCGAAATACAGTCAAACCTGCATTTTATGACCACCCCATGGTGCACCGAAAAGTGGTCTTAAAATGCAGGTGGTCTTATAACACAGGTAATGACACTCGTAAAGCAAAGTCAATGTGTATAGAAGTACATGACTGTATAATGTTGGCGGCACATTCATATCCGGTCGGCTGTGACTTTGTGGGTTGTGCAGGAAAAGCAAAGATTTGTTTGTTCATTATCACTGACGAATGCTCGTTAGTGCTGTCTTAACGATGGTTTAACAAACCTTCGAATGATTTGTTTCAGCCCTATTGTACACTTACATGGTTGCTCACACACCCACACTGTACAGTATATTGTACAATGGTCGTTTATCACAGGTAGAACAGAGCTGTCTGTGCATGATTTTATGGTTGCTGGTTGCATTCCTCAAGTGGTTGCCTAATGCTGGGAGATTTGAATGTAGGGACCTCAGTGCATGAAATTCCAGTAGTAAATGGCAGGTGGTTGCTTAACACAGGGGTCGTAAAATGCAGGTTTGACTGTACTGTAGATTCTACCTAACATACCATAATTGATGTATCGTTATTGTTTCGATGCTCTCACAGACCTACTGTACAGAATTGATGTTATTCGAGGTTGTCAGTTTCTGCAATTTTGGCTGATTACCTATGGCAATTACCGATTATTCAAGAGCGGTGATTTTTCAGTGGCAGTGATAATTCGAAGTAATACATTAAGTGTTGTAATCCTAAAAATTTCAAAGGCTGGTATAGTGTATCATAACAACATCATTCATATTTAATTTCTTACTTCACCACTGTTCATTTAACAGCAATGGTTCAAAATAAGCAGACACATACGCACAAGACCTACAAAATAGGGCAAGACTTTTGTACACATTACCTTGATGTTACTTCTAATTTAAATCAGCATCTCACAACAATTTGCACTCACCAGAAGAACCGGAGGCGGTGATTTTGTTGGGAAAATCCTATCAGTATCATCCAAGGCATGGCCGTTTGATGACCTGTCAAATCAAACATTACCCATCCCAGGTCAGTGCACATGTTTTCATGATTTCTCTCATCTGAGTGCAACATGCAGACATAAATTATGTGTTAGGTTATTAAGATTCAAAGGCGAAGCTGTTCCATTCGGTATTGAAATTAAGGATAGCACCTCAAGCAGGGGATAGAAAAGATCAATTCTACACGTACAAAGAAATTTTTACCCGTTGTGACATCACTTTGCTGAGGCATGTGCAAGTGAAGCAGACGTTCACAATGGAAGGATCAATAAAGCCAATCATTATCTCTTTTTCACTGGCTGGGGTGCACAGCTGACCTGAACCTGCAATGACCCAGCAGCCAACTGAATGAAAATTACAATCTTGACTGCTTGAAATTCTCCTTATCGTAGTCACTTTGTAGCGTCTCATGCAGTGGGTCTCGGATTATGTTGAGGGAAATTCACACAGGGCACCATGAGACCAGTTATTTTATGAACTGGCAGATTGGTCGAGCAGCATAGATTGCGATTTTCATTCGGCTAGGCACCGGGTCGTTGTGGGTTCAAGTCCACTGTGCACTCCAGCCGGTGAAAAGGAGAAAATTATTGGTTTATGATTCTCTCAGTGAGAATGGTCCTTCACATCATTAAAGACATTGAAATAGACTTATAGCTTATAGTTTTGATCAATGTATCCACCATGCAGGTTCAGCAGTTTTACTGTAAAACCTTTGTGACAAGGAATTCTATCTGTATGCTTTTCGTGTAATTCTGTCTAAATCATATGCAAGTGGCTATATTATCTGTATTTGTAATATGTGGGGTCATGATCATTTTCTAAAGAGGTTGAATATCAGGCATAATTTCCAGTATCTACTCACCACAGTGTTGCTTCAAGTTTGCAAATCAGGTCGCCATGATTCATAATTGTTGCCCGATGCACTTCTGTCACTGGTACAGGGCTCAATGTGTCCTCCATGAATGTTGTTGTGAATCTGCCGTTATTGCTTTCTCTCCCGGGGTAAATATGCAATAAGCCTACCGCAGCAGAACATAGCACACCCAACATCACATATCACTGGTGTGAAGAAAAATGGTATTCATTGCTATATGTTTCCTTGATGGGAGTTCCAATTCCACGACTTCTACAAAAATCCCAAGGATTGCCATTTGTACCAGTATCCTGGAAGGGTATTAATTTTGGGTTGTGTTTACTGTAATGTACACCTCACATAAATCATATATGCCCAAAGAGGTATCCTCTAATTGCTTGTATGAGAAGTGGGGCACACACGAAGAACAGTCACACTACTCTGGCAGTGATAGTTCCTTTTATCACCCTTGCCAGGTCCAGGAGGAACTGAAGATAGATCCCTTAGCTAATTTTGGGCGTGAGTGTGTGTTATATGTGCCAAATATTTATGTAGTTCATGTATGCCATACGATAACATATACATGGATATGCATATGCATATGTGTATGTATCATATAAGTATATGTATATGTATATGTAGGTCTATGTATGCATATTAAGTCTATGTCTATGTAGATGTCTATGTATATGCATATATATGTATATCTATATATATATGTAATATGTATATATTTATGTATATAAATATGTTTATATATACGTATGTATATGTACAGTGAAACTCGGATAAGACATACCCCCGTGGGAATCCCAACCGAAGTATGTACTAACTGGAACTGCACGATTGACTTTACTCAGGATATTGCACATGCGCATGTACACCAAGTGCATGCGGTAGAAGTTAAAACCTTCCACTAGTAAATACATGGATTTAACACAAATGGAAGTTGACTTCATCATCCTGTTTCAGCACATCTTTTTGGCCAAGAGATTCGGCGGCACCTCTTCCGTTGGGATCAAGATCTGATGTCTATGGGAAACATGGAACTGAGGATTTGGGGACATCAAGTACAAAAAGTACATACTAACTGGAGATTCTTCCTCTGAGGAGGGCATTTTTAGCATGTTTTAACGGAAAGTATGTCTCAGCCAAAAAAATGTATGGCATTTGTGATACCCGCCGTTTGGTTATTGCCCAACAGCACGTGTTAAGCAAGTATATGCGCTAAGCCAGGTATGTAGTAACCAAGTTCTCCTGTATGTAATTTCTGTACATATTGTTATATATATGTATGTATGTATGTATGTATGTATGT
>JAOWAW010059453.1:0-16842 GCA_028565695.1 Nicola tetela | reverse complement strand
CCCTCTCTCCATCCCTCCCTCCCTCTTACTCTCTCTCCTTCCACCCCTCCTCTACCCCCTCTCTCGAAGCGAAGAAGCAAAGAAAACAGCTTGCTTTACAATTAGTGTGAATCTTCACAGAAATTCAAAAAAAGTGTGAAACTTGTTTTGTTTATTCAGTGCCACAGACTGGTGTCTGCTGAGGTCTCATTGTGTATTCTTACGTTGCATGTGTTTTTATTCGTGTTTAACACTCATGCTCCGTTGTCAGATTTGGCAGGTGATGCAAATGACATACAGGAACCACCCCAACCTTCTGAGGCATCAGCAGACCAAGGTAATGAAATTTGCTACTCATGTTTGGTGTAGAATCACGTTATGCTTAGGCCAAGATTTTGAAAGGGAATGAATCTTATCCTTCGACATTTGTGATTTATTCTTTGGAATATTAGTTCTGCCAGTATGTGCTTGGTTTTCAGCTGTGCTATTTGTTGTATTCTTTAGAATGTTATCAAGCTTAGCCACAGTAGTTTGGTACTGCTTTTTGTTGCCAGGTGGCAGAGATCTTTTGTTACTACATTAAGGAGAAAGGTGTTGTTTTTGTATATAATTTTACACTAATGTGCTTTGCCTTTCTTCCTAGGTGCTGAGAATGGCTCGTCTTGAAGTGGGCCTCTCACTGTTGAGAAATATGTTGGGTTCATACTGCCACTTCTTTTCTTTCTTTTTTTCACAAAACTTATGAAAACTTTTATCCCCGTAGCTGATCTTTTGCCTGTGCACTGCACTGCAGGTCAGACACATTTCATCACTTTTCTTATTGCTTTTTTCATCTTTTTGTCTCTTCTTCTCAAAGATAACCATTTATGACATTTATCCTCAAAATTTTGTAATGGGAACACGTTTATTTCACTTCCCCTCTATCCTTTCATTGTGCTGCAGCTTGGCGGACACCTCCTCTACTGCCGCATACCTCGCACATGATGCAAAAGATGCCCCCATAGTTGGGCTTTTTATGT
Source organism: Nicola tetela (assembly GCA_028565695.1). NCBI lineage: Eukaryota > Metazoa > Porifera > Calcarea > Clathrinida > Clathrinidae > Nicola > Nicola tetela. Next base: position 15,844 of record JAOWAW010059453.1, on the reverse strand, counting down.
AGTAAATGTCTCGTCATCATTTGCTCAAGTTAAAGAGAACGTTGACATTACATATTTGCAGTCACATGAGCAATGTTGTTATAGAAGTCGCAAACAACTGGTGTTATTATTGTAAGCTGCAAATGGCAGCACTTTACGCAAAGGGTCCCTGCGGAACCCTCACCACACTATTAGTTTTAAAGGTTGCTGGAGCTAGAAATCTTGCCCTTGGTCTGGAAGAGCAAGCTGTCCTGGGCAGTTGCCAATATGAAACTGATAGAGAAGGAGAAAACGACTAGAAATCTCCCAGACCCACAGTGGGTCCACACATAAAGTTTGCAGGTTTCATTTTTTTTGGGGGGGGGGGGGGGAGGGGATCTAGGTAGACATTCCCTTGGGCTGAATTTCCTAGGAAACCGGCTGGGTTCTGGTGGAGTGACCATCTACTTGTTAAGACTGAGCTAGATCATGGATCCTAGATATAGTTCCCCACTGGACACTGTCCTAGGACTGAATGTCAGTAAGGCATCCATGTCCAAGATGGTTTGTTCTAGGTGTGATTATCATAGTACATGTACCTTGGACATACAGAACAAGTTTAACTTTGCCTCTAGCCACTGGCCAGGGCAAACCTGGTGGAAACGTCCTTTTGACTCAGTCTGGTATGTCTTTTTGAAAATAGAATTAGACCACTTGAATCGCGGTCATTTACTGCTGTTCTGCTCCCTAGCGTGGTAACCTGCCACTCTAGAGTTTTCAAACTGCAAATCGGAGTTAGATATGTAGGCGTTCGCTGCGTTTGTAACTTTTGATCTTTGCTCGTTCAAAGCGTCGATGTTGTTCTTCTAAGTAGCATGTCCTAATAGGGATCCACACCAACATCACTATCTCGGAAATTAGAGACCCCAAAAGAGCTTCTTGGGGCTTGAAAATCGAAAGGGAGAATTAGGACTGTCTGTACCCCCCTCCCCCGAGCGAACAGAGTCCGGGAGCGGGACAACGGGGTGTCCTAAGATAGACTAGACTGTCCGCAAGACAACCCGGGCTGTAGGAGCACTCAAACCGCGTAGAACTAACTTGTCCTTAGGACCTAAGACAATCATGCAGATCTCGCTGGGGGGGGGCGTGCGGGAGGAGGCACTTCGTCGTGAGTCGTGAGTGTCCTGGGCTATAACCGGAGTGTCTAGAGGACACTCAGTCCTGCAGCTGATTGCAGCTTGCTGCGTGCGGGCCACCGGGGGCCGGGAAAGGGTTTCTAGTCGTCTTCATATTGGCGATTCCCGGGAATGCTACCGCTTGGTCTTCTGGGGTCATAGACCAGATTTCTAGCGTCAGCGACTTCTCGAACTACCGATAATACAACGTCATGTAGTTTGACAAGGGTCCTATCCGGCAACGTTCCGCTCACGTAAAGTAAGCTGCAAACAACTGTGACAAGTACCAAACAGTGCCCGGCGGACAAGGTACCCAGTCTGGCCTGATCGCTGAAGCAGACTACTATAAATTTTTGACACTGAAAGCCTGAGAGTGAACGTCATTTAGCGTAGACTTATCGAGACAGATTCTGTACACCAGCGTGACCAATTTCCAAAAGTCAGCCGTTGATCAGCCGCGGTTTCTACTATAAGCATTTCTCTGATTTTCTCGGCAGTTTCACTTACACAAGTTACAGCTGATTGCTGCAGAGCGCGGACCGCAAATGCCCAGGTTTTAGCACCTGCATGCACCGCAGCTCGATCTACCAACCCATACGTTGGCATAAGCTGACTGGTCCTGTGCGAGGGTTTCCTCAGTTTCACTCTCGGTGCCTGTAGAGCAACAGGCTCTAGTACACAACTCCGTCGAGAAGTCTTGCCAGTTGGTGCCCCATGCAGTGCACCGCGCTCCCAGGGACTGGCCTTACTTGAAGGCAGAGGCCGTGTTGAACGCCGAAAACCGGTCGCTCCTCGGACCTATATAGCTACGACGTAGAAACACTTCCGGCACTGAACCCAGTACCCTGTCGAGTGCGAACCTTACTTGGCGGTCTTGCAAAGTTCCGATAACGTATAGCTTTGGAAATGGCATTATTTGGTCTGGACCCGGGCTATGAACCTGATAGTGATTACGTGCCTGTGCGAGCCCGCAAAGCGGAGACACTTCACGAGATGTTGGAGGACATGTTGTACTCAGAATGGGAGACCCTGGTCGCAATGAACAAGGCTCGACCGGCATGGTTGGTGAGTCTATGAGCCTGAAGGCCTAGCTTAGCCATTTTGAGGCTCAGTCAAGGTGGCCATTTTTAATGTCTTCAGTGGTATCATGACGGATTCTGCATTCTTGAAGACAGCAGTCAAACACTGAAATAATCCGGCAAACCTTGTCTTTCGTGCACCTGCATGAAACAGATTGAGATTTGCCGGGAATTGCAGCTGTTCTGCGGAGATTTGCTTAGGGAAGAGGCGTTGCTGACCTTACGGCAAACTCTTCAAACGTACAAGAAAGCCTGTGCTGAACAAGACGACCAGGCGAAACCAAACGTGGACCAGCCTGCGTCAGTGCTGAGTTCCCCGACTAGTATAAATGAGACCAACGTTGGTCGCAATGCTGCATTCAACCCGATGACGACAGGCCAATCTAACCGTGACACCTTGGCTTCCCCACCCAGAGACAATGTAAGTTTTGTGAAAGTTTGACATATGGTGACTAGTTAGACAGATTCCCTAGTCGAAATAATATACGCTATGATGCTCGGTGACCGGAGTTCCGCGGCCCAAGGTACTTGTAGGGCTCCACACGCATAGTGGTTGATTGAAAAAATTGACTGTTATCAGGCAATACATTCCTCCCTCTGGTTAATTCCACCATCACGCTAGACATCATTACCATTACCCTGCGACCTGACATCCTTACGATGTTCCCAAGCAAACAACTGCTTTAATATATTGAACTTACTATCCCTTTCGAATCTAACATCCCTTCCGCCCACTGGCACCCAATTCCGACCGCTGTGCTCCCTCTTAAATGACCTCAAAGACGCCTCTTACCACCAAAAATTCATCACGTTAGAGATCGGCTCCCAAGGCTTCCTTCCCTGCACGAACTTCGCCAATCTTACCTCAATCCTCCTACCTAAGTCTACAACCTGTCTCAAATGTCTGCACACTGACCTATCCCGAATTGCGACCCTCTACACTTATACAATCTTCCAGTCTTTCCTCTCTGAACTGTCCTGGACAACATACCAGCTTCTGCACCTTGCTCCTCTTGATCCTGCCGTCTGTCATGTAGCGAGTGGCCTGTAGCCTGCACGCACTTAATAGTCTTATATTATGTTCCTTAGTATAACACCGTGCGCCCCACAACTCTACATGACCTTCTATGCCTATTTGTTTTACCACAACCTAGACACATCTCGAGGTGGGAGACTGGAGTAAGCCTGCAGTAAAATAAAGAGTTTTTCAACAACTGAAATTTGCTGTGAATACTAGTACCCACAAATCGTCAAGTTCAAGTGGATACTTGTATTCGAAGTTCACGAATATACGCGACCTGGGGTAACAGACTTGAATGATCCCCAAGCCAGAACCTTGAACCTTGGCCCGTTGTGCGGTTGTCCCCACTTCAGCGCGGCTCAACAGAGCGCAACCTACTTCAGCGCAGCTCAATGCAGCGCATCTCAATGGCCGCCTGACCCAACAGAGCGCACCTTAATTCAGCGTGACTCAATTTGGCGCCTTAAGCCCAATGGAGCGCATCTCAATGGAGCGCACCCTAACAGAGCGCTTCCCATTTCAGCGCAGCTTTAGGCCTAATGAAGTGTATCTCAATGGAGCGCACCCGAACAGAGTAGGCCTGTGTACTTAGTGCCAGCACTAAAAAGAAGCGCTAAACAGAAAAACGCGCACTGTGAGCACTATCTTTGATTTTGAGCACAAAACGAGCACTAAGACGAACAATCAGAACTTGGTGATCTGGAGGGAATTCTTTTTAGCTGTCGACTGGTCATGAACATATCAAAATGTTCAGGACCACTGTTAATTTCTGGCACTGTAAAGCGGGCTCGCACATACGTACTCCTGACTTTGCTGGAATGTTTATTGTTACTTCAAACAGTCTATTGTAACTCTGGCTGTTGTTCTAGGGATCTTCTCCCCTGCGGTCTTCATGCCTCAGTTATGCTTACATGTAATCATCGTGATTACTAATACAAAGTTGCTAAACAATGTTGCTTTGTGCATAAGCCACAAAGTATATGACTGAAACTCTGACTTTGTCTTTCAACTGAGCTTTAAAACCCTTTATAATGTTTTCTAAGTAAGTTTTGCCCAGTTCTTTCCCCTTTGAATACTTTCTGAAAAGTACTACCAAGCACTATTTTGTCTCATGAGTACTAAAACAAGAACTAAATGTTGAAAAAAAATGGAGGATGCTCAAAGCACCATTTGCAAAATAAAACGACCACTAAGTGCCCAGGCCTAGAACAGACCCTCCCCAATTTAGTACTTCCCAATTCAGCGCAGATTAGGCCCAATAGAGCACAACTTAATGGAGTGCACCCCAACAGAGCGCTCCCCAATTCATCGTCTCAGACATGTTCTTGCCATGAAGAATCGTAGACAAGGAGCTAGCAAAATAATTGTTAACAATCAAGGTAGAAGGACTGAACTACATGGGTAGGTGATGGATGACACAGGCTAGCAAGCGGTAAAGGTTGGTGCGGATTAGAGATAATCGCTTCAACGTGCTCGCCCTATCCTGGCAGCGAAGGTTGTGCGACAGTGCAAGACCCTGCGATAACTGACCCCAAGGTGCTTTTGTTTGGAAGGAAGCGACAGTGACTGATCAGAGAGAAGTACTACTTGAACAGAGAAGATTTGTCAAGTTATCTCCATGATCTAAAATGTTTTTTTCATCATGGTTACTGGCAGAAAGCCTGCAGTCTTTGCCGAGTTGAGCTCGTAGCCATCTCCTTGATAATTGTAGGCTTTTCTGCAGATTACGCAGAGTTATGACAGGATTAGCAGCCACATATGGTCGAATGCACAAAACCATTCTTCAAATGGCCTGCTAATTCCACTACACAATTCCCAATTATTTTCCAAAGCAAGACTAAACTTATAAGTTATATATATATCCGCATGCAGGGTTCTTCGGAAGACAACCTTTGAACGTGAGATATCTTGAGCAGCGCTCTGTTGGGGTGCGCTGATTCTGGGTCGCACTCTCTTGAGCCGCACTGAATAGGGGCATTTCGTTGCTGAATTGGGTAGCGCTCTGTTGGGTTGCGCTAATTTTGGGTCGTGCTCTCTTGAGCCGCGCTGAATAGGGGTGTTCCGTCGCTGAATTGGAGAGCACTCTGTTTGGGCAGGCAGCCATTGAGATGCGCTCCCTTGAGCTGTGCTGAAGTAGGTTGTGCTCCGTTGAGCAACAATAAAGTGGGGACATACGCATCATGCAGCGCAGACTGATCATGACCTGCGGCTTTTGCGCAGCGTTGACTCAATGATGAGAAGAGGTGGCGTCATTCCAAAGTACAATAACACTACAGTGTCTCGATCACTGGATATGCCTCATGACAGTTCCCGGCACTAAGTGCAATCAGAAACTGATTGGTTTCTCAGCTAAAAGATAAAGGTCCACTGGGATAACTTCTGGCTCCCGCAACTTGATAAACTTGAATTTTTTCCGATGACTCGTGCTGTGCATGACCTAGGAGGTGAGCGATTACATGCAATGTGTTTATCATGACCAAGTATTGCGAAACGGAAGTAAAGCACTGATGACCGCGGGTTATTACAATGATGACACCTTCCCCACTCATCATTAGGTCTGTCCACAGTTAAGCCGGCTGAACTATGGGCAGAATAGCGGGCATTGAGCAGAATGACGCGAATATTAACGGAGCAGAATGCAAGGCAACCTTGTAAAGCAAGCACAGTGCAGGCTTATTCCATGGTATATACGCTGTACTCCAAGTAACTGTGAGCCATGCAACAGCACATAAAGGCTAGTACAGAGATCACTTGGGAATGTTAAAATACCCTTAAAATTTAAATGGTTTAAATATTGAACATGCCAGTAGCACAGACAGTTCAGAGGCAATGGAGTATTGACAATGTGGGTATTGATTCCTATAGTTAACTTACAGAAGCAGCAGACTCATTTCATTGCATGATTTGGGCCTAATTAAGCAACATGAGCAATAATTTAGCAAAGTGAGAATAACTTTTGGAAACGAGCTGAAGTTGGGGGAGAATTGGGGTTTTTAGAAGCTCTATTCAAGCAGAAAGTGAGCATAATTTGGATTTTTGGCCTGAAGCAGAGCTCCAAATTTGGCTCCACTTATAGGTCATTGGCAAAAATTATTCTGCTGCATTTGTGCAATTCTGCCTGGCCTATTCTACCAAAATTCAGCTGTCTTAAGGTGGGCAGCTAGACACACACATTTAAGCTTACTTTCAGCTTTGACAGAGGACGCATGACCAGGATTCATATCTTCTTAAAAGCAAGTCTCCTTGTGCATTATCAGTGTTCCTTCATTTGGCATTGTATCTCAGTATATCATTTTTTATAGTGTTTGAATTGGGCTGGTGACTTAAGATTATGATTGTTCATATTGTCTTTCAAAAAAATCTCTTGCTGGAGTTAGTGAATTGCCGAGAAAATACTGTTGTTGTTGTTGTTATTATTATTTTATTATTACTGTTATTACATTTTGAACAGTGTTTGTGAAAGGTGATGTGAGTGTATGCATGTATGGTGCTTTTCATGCATGCATGCCACTACCAGATGGACCTATAATTGTGAACAGTTGTAATATCATCAAACAGTTCAGCCTTAATATAGTCAGGGATCGAGAAAACTTACGATTTACAGCACTATGGTTGGTCAGAGGTTTTTCAATTAATGGCATACTTGGGAAAGAATTAGAATGGGATTCTTTAGTAGTAAATTGAGACCCTAGGTTATCCCCAGGGATTTTTGTAAATTAAGGTGGTCCAGCACCATTTTTGAGACTGAGATAAACAGAGGGGATTCCAAGCATGAACTATGCACTTGCATACTTTGTATGTTAAACTGTGGCTCTTGATCATGGTTGCCCAGGACCAGAGAAGCTGGAGCAGCAAATCTTCTGAGGGTCACGTTGGTGGTGAACCATCATCAGAAAAGCAAGCAAAAGGAAGGACAAGACAAAAACTTGTGATGCACACACACACATCGCACAGTAACCATAGTGACTGATCTGTAGTGATCACATATTATTCACACCAACTCTCTTATTCAGTCCCTCTGTGGCTGCAGGGAAGAGTTAATTGAACAGCCCATTCGTTCATGAACATTTGTTTTAACATTTGATAGCAGTCATGCTTGTTTGTGGCTTTCAATATATTTGCTTGAGTTACTCGTTGAATATCTGGTGATTGTCACCATGCAGTAACATAGCTTATTACTTATGCAGTAACAGACTCTTTTTCTCTCTGTCAAAAGTTCTTTATAGTTTCATGAAATTATGTTTGAGCTCATGCACAGCCACGTTAAAGTTTCAGTCACTGTAAGGTTCCTGGTGCTATCAGGGACCCTGATAGGGTGCATGCATTCAACTATTCATTCAGTTGTTGGCGTATGTTGTACACATGATGTACGTACTAATATATACAGGCACGTATGTTTTAGCATTTGACACAAAGCATTTCAGTTTAATACTGCATTTCACAAGAATGGCTTGTTCATGCCCCGGCGTGCAACTTGCAGCAATGTTTACAAGACGATGCTTACAATAAAGTTGGGGGATAAAGGAGCGTGGGGTGGTGAGGCCTAGCGAAGAAACGTTCTTAACTAATTTAGGAAGCGCTTTCTCAAAAATGTGCTGACGTTCTTGTACTACGTTCTAAAATAAAAACAGCCAGAAATATAGTAATCGTAAATCTACACGTCACAATACCTGTAGTCCGGTCTGCGGTTGATCTACATAGAGGCCTACACAGTACAATACAGTAGCACTAAAAAACCTGAGGCCGAGGTTTTACCGCGAAATACATGTAGATCGAGCGTAGTGCCCGAGGAGCAGCCTCGAGGCGAGGTCTATTTCGCGATAAAAACAAGGCCGAGGGTTTTAATCTGCTTAGATTTTTACTCTCCTCGGCTTCAGTGGGTGCACTTTGCCAGAAAGGAAAGAAAGGAAAACGAAAAGAAGTTCGTTTTATAGACAAGTACCTGTAAAACCGCTCGTCTCGGCATCGCGCTATACAAGCTATCGCCCCTGCACTGCCGAAGCCTACGATTGTGTGCCTTTGCACCTGAAATTGATGCCACTGATCCTAATCTAATCTCATTCTTGAAAGTTCTTGTCTCGTGGTTGTTTCGTGGCCATGGCTGAAGGAAGCACTTCGACAAGGCGACATCGCTTCGACGACTTGTCCTCCAGCTTCACAGGAAGTTGACCTGTTGAAGGGAGCGGTGCCAGTGAAAACACAACAAGCGAACCAGTTTTGGGCCCGCACTCTAATGTCGTTTTGTAGGGAGAAAAGTATTCCTCTGAACTTGAGCACGTGCTCAGCCGAGAGGCTAGACGATTGCTCGAAGAAGTTTTACTTCGGATTGAAAACCCGAAAGGGTGAGCTTTATCAACGTAGTAGTTATCTATCGGCACGGGGTGCTATTCAACGTCACCTGACTGCTCTCAAGAGACCGTTTAACCTCCGGCTTGATAAGAAATTCCGAGCCATTAACCAGGTACTCGACTCTGTGTTGAATAAACACAAAAATAATGGCCTTTCAAAACTGGTTCAGCACAAAGAAGCGATATCCGAAGCCGACAAGTCCCGTCTATCGGACTACTTTGAAGGCGTCCTGGATACGGACGACACGTACAAGCTACAAAGCTTTTGTTGGTATAATATAGCCCGTCAGTTCGGCTTAAGACTGGGAGGTGAGGTGTTCACCAAGTTAACGAAGAACGATATCGTCTTTGACCGAGATTCTGAATGCGTGGAACACTGGTGAAGTTGAAGTCTGACTTCCTCACGAAGAATACCCCGGGAGGGCTAAACGCGCGAGAGTTCAATACCTGTGGGCGTATTCAAGATCCGACGCAAGTTCGGACATTGCGCAGACTACTGTCGCTGTGGAACCCGCCACAAGATAAGCTCTTCCAACCGGTAGTGCTAGGTTGCCGTCCGAAGACGGGTCCGTGGTTCGTCAATGCGCCGATGGGCCATAATACGCTTTCGGACATGATGCCGCAGCTTTCAGTTCGAGCAAATTTGTCGAGACGATACACCAATCATTGCATCAGGGCAAGTGTCATCACTGATCTGAAGGACGCTGGTTACTCGAATCACGAAGTCTGTGCCGTGACTGGCCACAAGAACGAAGGAAGCATCCAATCTTACGACCGACTCGACAGGGCAGGCTCCCGCAGGCCGGCAGAAATGGCCGACGTCCTGGACGGAAAACTCTCGTCCGCAATTCAGACGAAATCCACGTCCGTGATGGCCGAACAGTCAGTGCCAGTAAGCAGTTGTCCCTTGCCACCGGGACGTATCGTTCTTCGAGACCAAGCCTTTGTTCAGAACCTGACCATCAACTACAACATCACCGGCTCGAATCAAAAAACAGAGTTCAACCAGCAGCAGCTTAGCCAGAAGCCTTTCATAGTTCATAAAAACCTGTCAAGCAGTACTTACGAAGAAATAAAACTCATAAAAACTTGAATGTGGTTAGATTGGGATTGGGATATAAATCTAAAGCACTATAAGTCTGTACTATAGTGTATACTATATCAGTAGCACATGCAAACTGATCATGGTAAAATCAGTGTACGTGACGTTATCAAGTGACTACATCTACCATACATGTATGCGCAATGATCATGAGACAATACGTGTAACGTAACACGCCCCATGACCGAACACGACGGTGACGGTACATGTCTGCCCACTGAGCGCGTGAGCTGCCTTCTTACATTAATCCAGTATAACGCCGATACTGTAATTTGCTGTAACTTTCCAAATTATAACAAATCTGTCACAATGTTCTTAACGTGGAAAAATTCAACATGAAAATTTTGACGTTCATCATGTAACATAGTGTTTTAAATTGCATGCAAGGAGACTTGGAGTTTGCTTTGACTGGGTTTGAGCTGTGCGGCTTCAAAGTAAAGTTTAATTAACAATGAATTCGAAGTTGAAACACCCGGCATGTACACTACTTAAGGTGGCGCGATGCCGCGTGCAGATCACATTGATCACAGCACTACAAGTAAACTAACCAATGATTGCAACTAAATGGAGCCAATCTATTCTGGTGGTGTATGTATATGTAAAACAGCACTATACTCTGTACCGTGACTGGCTCCATGTACACCAGCTGCACACCATGCATGCCACATATGCACATGCAATCATGCACATGCATTGCACTCCCCACAATGTACTCAAACCCATACACACCCATGCACCCATACCTGTACTCTAACCCCCACACACATACCCACAAGCAGCCATGCACATGCACCACTAGTCTACCCGTACTCACACCCATGCACCTGCACGTGTAGATCTACTCACACTATGCACTCACCCCCAAGAGTTCACTGTACTTTGCCCTTTCCCCCTTTTAGTCTTATGATCATGTAATCTCATTCTTTCTGGTATTTCTCTTATTTTTAGCACATAATGTTTAGAACTGCCCTTCTTCTATTGGCTGTCTTCTCTTCAATATTCCTTTTTATAGTCATATTGGTCCTACTCTTTTCTAATTGGTTGTGCTCCCCTTAGCTTTACCTATTATGGTTTCAATTGTGCTCTGTCTCCCCCGATTGGTTGTGAGCCCCAAAACCCCTAGGTATAAGCCCCAGCCCAGAAGTCTTTTAGTTCAGTTGTTGGTAGTTGTAGCTGGTAATGTACATGTGTAATTGAGAGTTAGCTCCACCTAGAAATAAAGATTGTCCTTGGCTCAGATCCAACCCTGAGGTGAAAGTGCATTTGTTGAGGAATAATAGTTAATTGTGGGAAAAAGAACCTTGCTGTGGTTCTGTGGGTGTAACGTCAAACAAAGGGTAGAACAACCCGTTTTACACACCACCCAAGCTACAGGACAAAGTTGCCTGTGTGGCTTCACTGCTCATCCAGACTCTTTAGCCAAACCTCATATTCTTTGCCAGGAATGTCATACCCTTCTCATTTTCGCTGTTGAAAGATGACCAACTTTTCCGGTGAAATCTCCATGGCCATGGTTTTGGCAGACTTTTCATAATGGACATGAAAAAATGAGTGAGATTATCTATGACCTTCCTGCTTTTTGTCACACGTACTTTTCCTGACTGGGTGTCTTTCTCGGTCAGAAGTGCAGTCAAACCATCAGCTCCATTTCTTTGGAAAGCAACTTGCAAGTGCAAGTAATGAAGGCCTGATTTTGCTATCTTGTCAGCCACGGTGGATGTCAGCATTCTGGAAGGAATCTTTGCCTTCAGCTCATCAAGTACCAGCTTAGACTTTGCCAAGTGAAGAGACATCTCATGCACTGAAGCCAAAGTGGCAGAATGCTTCAGCAATGTAGAAAAAGGAACCTTGGTCAGGACCAATGATTGCAGGGCAGCTACGTCAGCAACAGCATTGTGAGCATCGAAGTCACCTGGCAGAAAATCTGCTACAAGGGATAGCAGGTTGTACGACTTACAGCCAGGAATAGCTTCCCTGAATGCTGGCAGTGTGTCAACAAATCCAGCAACTGATTCTTTTAGCTTTTCCAACCGGTCTACTTTTGTGAACTGATTGATGATGACTCTGGCATCAAAATTCAGACAGTTGTGTGCTGCCAGCAACACAGAGGCAGGGGAAGTGTTTTTCAACCACTCCAAAAAGCTGCTGCAGGCTGCACCTAATTCTTTAGAGTTGACAGCTTTACCATCTTTCTTTCAGAAGAACCCTTTCTCCTGCTTGTATGGCTACACACAAGCCAGTAACTTTCTGGGCTTTGGCAGTTATGTACTGGTCTGGAAGAACATACTGGTTGTATGCATCCTCTCTAGAACAAGTAGCAAGCTGCACAGTCTGTGCATCAGGTCCCAAGCCTGTTGTTGCCACATCAAAGAAAACAACCTCAAATGAGGCAGACGTTACAGACTTTTAGGCCACTGATACTGCTGAAGGTATCTCAGTATTGTCAGTACATGTGTTTTCACCAGAGGCCATTCCGCAGCCACCAGCATATGTGGTGCTCTCTCTCAGCTCAGTGGAAGCAAGCTGCTGTGTGCAGTTATCTTTCAGGAACAGCTGCAGCCTCTTGAAGGCTGCAGCTGACTTCTGATCATGATCATGTCGCCTCTTACGATCAAGTCAAAATGCATAGGTAGTGGCGTGAATGGTGGGTGATAAACCCACTTCTTCGGCAACCTTTCGAAACATGATTGTAGCCAATATTCTTCTGGCACACTGCTGCACCAACATGATAGTTGAAGGAAGCCGAAGTTGCATAGCTTCTAGATTTGTGCTGTTTGCTGGTGATGATGCTATTGACACTCTCATTCACTTGTGTGCTGCCACATGATGTCAACTTCTCTGCATTCTCAGCATAAACAGAAAACAGCTTCACCAGCCCATGCTTTGTTTTCTGGTTGCTCAGGTCACATCCGTAAGGCAAACCTGAGTGCTTATAAGTGCTCGGATGAGACTTGTAGCCACACCAATTGCCACAGTTGTCATGTTCACCATACATATGTGATACACATGCATTCAGCGCTTCACGTAGACCAGCAGTATCACCCTTGTTCTGGCTTATTACATATGAAAAGCACTTTTGCACATACCTGATGACCTTGGTTGAGAGCTCCAAGTGGCCGGCAGCCTTTAGGTCATATAAGCAATTGCCAAGGTTTTTCTTCACATGATTTATGTCAGAGCTTTTCTTGATGGAGATTCCACATTCCTCTCTCAACTTCTTTATTGCAGATGGATCATCATCACCAACCAACACAGAGATTTCCACATCCTGATCACAAAGCTCAGTTTACCTATGTCAGCAATGGCATCAGCTTCCATTGATTTTGAAGATTTCTCATGGTTTTTTCAACAACCATGTTGCTTTGCCTTCTTCTTCATCTTCTCTGCTGCATAGCAGGTTGTGCACTGCTTAGATCGTGTGGCATATGCTATGATTTTCTTTGTCTTGCAGCCAACACCATGTCCCACTCCAGTCAGACTGTTCATGGCCCTGCCTCTCTTCTGCCAACCCATATCGTAACTCATATTGATACAACTCCCTGAAGGAGTTTGTGAAACCTCCTCCTTAGCAGCCTCTTGACAGCTTGCCATTGCCACTCTCTCAATGACTCGACCTACAGTGGAACTCGGTTAGTACGTACACGGCTTAGTGCATACTCGGATAAGATGTATACTCGGTTAATACGTACCAAAATTTCCTTAAAAAGTGCGAAATTCTTTGGTTAGTACATACTTTTCATTTTACCACATGCCAAAAATAGGTGCATCCAAGTGCGAAACAGCTTGGCGCAATGGTTGTATGAAGTACAAATGAAATGTTGACCAGAAAAGACAAGTGTTCTTGACGCAATGCAATGGCTGAAAGTGGGCGAACGTTTCATCTGAAACAATTTGCAATTGTTTCAACCACTGCAACTCCCGGCTTGATGGCGTGCACGAAGCTGAAGGCAGATGTCATCCAGTGAAGCATACTGAGCAGTATGCTTCACTGGACAACATCCTGGAAACAACAGGTGTCCTCTCCAACAGCAACATTGCTGCCATGGTCCAAGGCGGCGATGAAGAGCAAAACTTGGAAAAAGCAGACGAGCCCTCAAGATCATCAGAGGAGGACAAAGACAAGCCGGTCGAATGCCCCAGTCTAGCAGACTACCGTTCAGTGATGGATGTTGTAAGGTGGTACGTTACCTGTCAAGCGTTGGACGGTGGCCTGTTACCTGTTGTAGATTCCCTCAAAAACTTGCTCCGCAGAGATAGCTTTAGGAGGCAGTCCATTATTACTGAATATTTTAAAAAATAAAGGGTGATTGCGTGCTCCTTCTAATGTGTTGCTGACTGCTTGAGTCATTGGGATAGGGATAGCCATACTTCCCATACTTTCGGTTAGTACGTACTTTTTTTCATTTCCCAGGGGGTACGTATTAACCGAGTTCCACTGTATTTCAAATTCATGCCCTTGCATTGTCTTTGGGTTAATGGCAGGGATGTTGATCGCAGTCAAAAAATGGTTAACATGGATTGGCCCAATGCCTGCATGATCCATATCTAACATAAGGCCAAAGTACATAAATATTACCCAGGAGCATTTTCATGATATAAAAAACAGTCCCATGAGTTTCTGGTTTTACTTGAGTATTACAGAAAAGGATCAACATTCAACTATTAATATTCACAGAAAAAACTTAGGAATCCCAACCAACCATCTTTTAGCTTGACTCGTTTTTTAGCATACAAGAAAACACACAGACACACACACATACGCACACACAGCGTAATACCAACATAACACTTGCACTATCTGTATGTCATCAGAATTACATGTGTACAAAAAATGTGGAGCAAAATAGATGTTGATTGGTCAACCACTTTTTTTTTGAAGGATAGGGCTATGTTACACTAAACAGAATTTATTTGGCCTGGCCTCGTTACTTTTTTTTGGCACTGAAGGCTCAAAATTTTCTGGACAGCAAACCAAGTGGGTCAAATTTTTTTGTGGTTGTGAGGCATTCAGACTTTCTAAAACCTTCGTCAAAAGAGGACTAGGTCTTACCCCCTCATTGATAATCAGCAATGCATGATGATCCTGACTTGTAACTGCACCTCTTGCAGTGATTGTGTTTATTTGTGTGAGGCAAATAACAGAGGTGCTCCTGAGCACTGTCCATTTATTGAGCACTCACACAGTGAAATTAATATGAACACTACACCACCAAAGCTGAAAAAAAACTTACCTAGAGCTGCTTTTGTATTCACGTCGTAGCAGCGCCGCTTTCACGTAGCTCCAGGATGTGTTTTCGAGGTTTGAACCAGGGTTATCGCAGGCCAATCAGCTGAAGTGCATTTCACATGCAGCACACTGGCCAGCCCAAACCTTTCTTCCTTCACACAATCCACCAACTGTAACGGGGTTGATCAGGCATAACAACCTTTCGCTAGCTTTTCTGCTAGAAGCCAGAGATCGATAATATGTCGGCCAAGCAGAGGACGAGATTCCGGTCCACTGTCGCTGTTCTGTGGCAGATCATTTCCCTCGCCAGACTCATCGTCTGTGAACGAGCCGTCGTCTGGACCATCGACATCTACTTCCACGAAACTTAAATCACCGACGTCTGCCTGAGACGTGCTAGCAAGTAATTCTTGTACGCTGCTTGCTAGTCTCGTAGGCGTCGTTGGCAAACTAGGAGTTGGTGGCTCTTGAACAGCTTAGCCTTCGTTGTCGGACTTGCTGGGCACCGATTGGTTGCTCGAGCGCCGGCTGCCTTCTCCGAAGGTTCTATTGAAAGAGTTCAGCCTCTGGGCAACACGTGTTTTCCGGAACTTTCCACGATACCTATTACGATTGGTGCGCGGACTAAGAGACACCTTGCAAAGCTAGACTACAACCAAGACGAGAGAGAAAGCAGAACGGAAAAACTACAGCCGTGCCCACACGACTATTGCAATGAAGATCCATATTAAGGTGGCTCGGGACAGTTGTGACGTCACAATGTCAGCTGTGACGTCACAGTGCGCAGCTCTTCCAGTCCAGTATGCTTCTGCATTATGCCATCGCGCATATCGAAGAGTAGATCTACTCTTGTGGCCGGTGAGTGTTGGTTTCTCCTTTCGGAATGCGGCTTTCTTGCTCTTTCTGTTTATGGCTTCTTGTGTGAGAGTGAAGG
>JAOWAW010059342.1:0-16847 GCA_028565695.1 Nicola tetela | reverse complement strand
GGCGGGGTTAAGCTTGTACGCTAAGGTCATAGTAATGCGTATACACCTATTAATAGTATTATACTCATGATACACCATTCACCAAACTGTTCATCCGCGGAAGGAATGGCAGTTGGGTTTCTTGACAAAGCATTCGCAAAGGCATTCTCACTGCCTTTCCTCCAAGAGGCATGTATCTGAAAGCCTTGCAGCTTCAACAGCAAACGAAGAAGCCTAGGGTTCTCTATCTGATCCAGCATGTATGAGTTGATTGTCAGCACTAATGGTTGATGATCGGTAATCAGCTGGAACAATGTGCCAGAGAGGTAGAGTTTGCTCTTTTGCACGGCCCAAACAACGGCAAGAAGCTCCAGTTCAATGACAGTGTAACGACTTTCAGTGTCAGAAAGGTAATGGCTTCCACAGCGGATCAATTGCCATGTGTCACCCTGTTTCTGCCACAAAACAAAACCAAGACCTTTGAGGAGCGATGCATCAGTTTCCAGGCGAAGTTCCTCTCCGAACTGAAAGTAGGATAAGGTGCATAGAGATGAAAGCTCATCTTTTATGGCACAAAACGCTGCATCGTGATCGGAGGTCCAGATAAACTCGCTGGACGTCTTCAGCAGACCACAGAGAGGTGTTGCAAGCTCGGCCAGTCATGGGGTAAATTCAGCATATTGGTTAACAAGGCCATCAAATGAACGCAGGTCTGTGTGGTTCGAGGGAGGTGGAAAGTCACAAATGGCGGTAATCTTCATGTCATCAACAGTCCAAACTTGGCTGTCAAGTTAATAGCTGCAAAATTCCACTTCCAATGCAGCAAAAACAAACTTCTTGGCGCTCATTGTGATGCCATGTGCTCAGGCTCGCAGAAGTACATCATGGACATGTGCGACATGAGAGCTCAAGTTGTCATCATAGATCAAACAGTCATCCACTACTTTTCAAAAGTTGGGCAGGTTTGAAAAGGCAAAGTCAGTCCGCCGGTTAAACTCATCACCTCCAGAAATAAGACCTTGCGGATTGCACAGATATCTGTATCACCCCCAAGGGGTGATGAATGTAGTCAGGGGACGAGCTTGCTCGCTCAACGGAATCTGTCAATATTCGTGTTGGGCATCCAGCTTGGTGAAAAAGCAGGCATTGTGGATGCTGGTGACGACATCTCTTGGTGTCTGCATTGGGTGGGCAGGCCGTCGAATCTGGTCGTTCAGTTTTTTGAAATTGACTGTCAGACGTTTCTCATCTGTGCCCTTTTTGTTGACAATGACGATTTGGGTGGCACCATTCACTGGGTTCCGTCACGGGTTCAATGATGCCATGCTCCACCATGCTGTCGAGTTGCTGCTTCACCTGCTCACGGAATGCGTACGGAATTGGCCGGGCATGATAAACACACGTTGGTTTGGCATCCGGCTGGAGTTTAATGTCCATGGCTGGTCCACGCATGGGCTGCAGGTGAGTCTCATCAAACACATCAGCAAACTCCCGCAGTAGCTGAGCGCGAATCTTGTTAATGTCAGATGGTGTCGCTTTAATGTCAGCCTGTAATCGCGATACATGACTGGGCCAAGTAATAGGCAGCACACCCAAAGCAGCTCAGAATGACCATTGGGAGAGCAGAGCTTCCGACAGCTCGTCATACACATGTATGGTTGTTGTATGAGTTATATTGCCAAATGATAATTCGGCCGTAATTTTTCCAACTGAAGTGAGAGAGAGGTTGGCCATTCACGCCGGTGACAACATCATGATCGTGTTCAAGTTGCTCTGCGAAACCACCAAGTTATTTCAAATGAGAACGGCCAATGGTACCAATGTCACTCGGCCGGTGTCTGGAAGCCAGTTGAAAGTTACAGGGTCAGAGACAGAGTTCAGGGTGTTCTTCACAGTGATAAACGGACGATCTGGCGTGCTAGTACGCTGGAGTTTTAATTGTCCGACCTTGATGTTTCCAGCGCCAGAGGGCATCTTATGTTTCGGACACATGTTTTTGAAATGACCGGTGACATTGCAGGAACGGCACTGCGCTAGGCCTGTCCACGTTAAAGGGCATCTGCATGCAAAAATTAAAATTTCGCTAGATCGTCTTCTTCCCTTCGGAATTTCTCTGCGCGAAGCAGCAGAAGCAAGAGCTGCCATCTTTCACCGATCGACCGCCAGGGAGCTGTATGATCTCGCCCCGGCTTGTGACGTACGGTTGTCCCAAGCTTCGAGCCATGCTTCTACATGTAGGCCTACATATGGTTGCATGTCGATCTATACACAATGGCTATGCTGACGATTTACGGTCCGAACGGGAAGGAAGAGGCCACTTGTGCGGCTCCCTGCATGGATTTCAGTTATGGCAGCAAGGACAGCCAGCTTCCAGGATGTCTGCCTCAGCCGGAACACAATGGCCGATGAGGAATTGGTGGTCTCTTTCTTCCCGTTGAAACTGAGTATTATCAGCATAGCCACTGTACATAGATCAACACGCAACTGCCTGTACATGTAGAAGCATGTCTCGAAGCTTGGGACAACTTACGTCACAAGCCGGGGCGAGATCATACAGCTCCCTGGCGGTCGATCGGTGAAAGACGGCAGCTCTTGCTTCTGCTGCTTCGCGCAGAGATCTTCCGAAGGGAAGAAGACGATCCGGCGAAATTTTAATTTTTGCATGCAGATGCCCTTTAAGCTCGTAAAATGTGGACTTTCGGCCTGGAGCAGAGCTCCTAAAATCTCCAAATTCGGCTCCACTTACGGCTCGTTTGCAACATTTATGTTCATTTTCCATTATCATGCCCAACAAAAAGTCCCGGCGCAAAATCATGAAATGAGTCCACGGGTTTCGAGGGTTGATCTGGGAATCAATGTCAAATGTCGTCGCCTCCTGTACCCCGTGGCTATCATGTTCACAAAATTAATATTATATTAAGAGTGATCTCTGTAAGTAGCTTCTCAGTGTTGCTGCACAGCTCCGATACCATGGATTTAAGATTAAGCCTGCGTTCTGCTCGTATTTCAATGCAAAGTACAAATTCGGCTCGCATTCCATTCTGCTCAGGCGATTCTGTCAAATGCCAGCCTCCTATTCTGCAACAAGACTGCAAGTTCGGCCAGCATTATGATGAAAAAAAACTCGCCTGAAGAGAATATTATATTGATTCAGCTATAATAATATTATGTAATTCGTTCGATTAGTACTATAATATTTGCATAACCGCAGGTCCGGCATGTCCGCGGCTTTGCCCTCGAAGAAGAATTGAAGAACGGTCCAATCCGCTGCCATGACACACAAGCAAAACGTTCGGATCGACTCCAGAATAACCCTGTGCGTTTAAATGGCTGAGCTCTCTCTCTCTCTCGCTCTCTCAATCAGTTTCAAGCAACACCAACCTGGCTCTCTGTCTTGGTTAGCAAGCTCTTTTCTCTCCGGGCTCAATCAGTTTCAAACAAAACAAATCTCCCCAGTGATTATAATCACATGGTAATCGTTTGGCTCATGATGGACACACTTCAGAAATTTGCCGAAGGTGTCTTTTTATTTAGCTCACACTGTTGGCTGAGGTTTTTCTATTTCTCGGTAGAGTACCTCGTTATTATCCCATCGCCTAGGCAGTGGGTCACAATTTTTGATGAAACCCTAAATAGTACCCAGATCTAGAGTCATGACGGCGGGCTCGACGACCGCTGCCATGGCAGCGCTAGTCACGTGAAATTAAATGAAAAAGACATTAAGTTTTATCTGTTTGCCCTGGCTCTGATTCAAACCGGGAAGATAAGAACGCAACGCAAGCCTGAAACTAGCAGAGTTGGTGGTACGTTCAAGGACAACCAGCTCGATTGACCTGGGTCAGAACGCTTCAAAGAGTCTGAGCGGTTTTCAGCAGATAAGGAGGCTTCTTGAGTACTGACGGATGAAACAGGGCTACTTATAGAAGGAAAACGACAAGAAGAGGCGCTTCTTCGAAGCGAGGCCTGCGTGTTGCGATGGTAACTCTCCAAACGACAATGGGTGCTGTATTCCAGCCTTTTTTTGGTGACCTTGGTTCATGTCCAACATACGGATTTTACCACCTCAGGATGCTGTCTTTCGTCTGTCTAGCCCGTAGCTTGTTGCATTCGGGCTGCAACATATGTCAATTTCTGGAAGGAATTTAGGATTTGGCCCGCGGCCTAATATATGCATGCTGTGGATGCCCCACAAATAGACCAGTTTCATATGCACGTCACGGTTGTCTGGGGACGCTTGCATATCTACTATCTACTTGCATAGCTACTATCTGCATGTAATGTAGGACATCCGCTCGACCAAAGATCCAGGGGCGAGTTTCAGAAGCTACAGTGTTCTATCTATTCTTGAATAGAGTGAGTACGAGTGGCCCGGGCGGAAAGTATTAAACCTGCCAACGAGCAATAGTGTTGCAGAGTTTCCCGGCCATCCAGACCTACGGAGGAAAGCTCGGCCTTCTCTCCTCTCGCAATGTCTTAGATTCCTAAACCATTGCAACAATCATGTTACTAAAAAATGCAACAAGCTGCATCGTGTCAACCTTACCATTCTCACGACACATGTATTGTAAAGTATTTTATCACTGTAATCTGTTTGTCGCTTTGGGACCATCGATTAACACCGCAATGTTGTATAAACGGGCGGTGTTTGTCGGGAGAGGGGCCGGATGCGATGCTGCTCGTTTGAGAAGAACAGACCGGTATTCAATTTCGGTGCAAGGTCGTTGTCTTCTGATCTTATCTTTTACTAACCCTCAGGCTCCAGGATGGCAGGCGGGAATTTTATGGTTCGGACGTATTCGGGTAAGGTGTTAAAAACTGCAGCAGGGCGGTAGAGAGGAGGTTGCTGAAATGAAGAAGTGCGGCTAGCAAAGTTCTCATGCCTGGCTGTGTGTTTACAGTATGCAGTAAGGTCGGGGATAAAAGAACGCGAAATTTAAGAACGTCTAGCCTATCTTTGGCATTAAGAAAATCAAAGTGTCCACGCTGAATTTTTCCATGGATGACAGATTTATTTTGCACTAAAAATCGGCCACGTGCATGTATACATTCATACTGATGAGCGCGCCAAGCAACATACATTTAGCACATGGTCTGCACTATAATATAGTCTACATGACGTCATGACCCCCTATACATGTAGACTGCACTTGACAAAAGACCGTCCTAACGTGTAGAGTTACAAGGTAAAACTTGAAAAGGATAACTTATTGAAAGCGAATGTTGTTTTTATGTGTATTGGCCAGTAGCACATATTTGCTGATCGAGGGCTTTTGCAGGGCCCTACCCGGGCCGACACCACAGACATGGCCATTCGGAAGTAGGGGCAGCCTCCCCAATTATTTTAAGACCCTAACTTTCGGCCCTGATTTCTTCTAAAACGTATTAATTACAAGGTCAGCGTATCTTTGAGAGAGTACTTCCCACACGATGCCTCGCCACCCCGCGTTCTTTTATCCCCAACTTCACTGTACGTTCTACCATGTGTGTTGGGCGCGATTCCTTCGCTTTCGATGCCGGGAAACTGGGATCAGGTGAAGCGCCCTTTGTGCAAGCGCAGTGATCTCAAGGCGACTCTCAAGACGCTGAACGAAGGCACGTACGCACGCACAATTATTTTAAAGACCTCTGAGGTCCGGCCTTGATAACCCTCCCAGTCTCAGTAGGGTACAAGGTGAGTCCGTGACGATTGGATCACCAGACGTGTTTCTTACCTACTGCATGTAGAATCTACGCCACATAATGGACCGCGTGCAAACAGCCTGACTTTTGTTATGTTCCCTCTACTAATAATCCTCACCGCCAATTGTTATGTTCCCTCTACTAATAATACATCACTGCAGTCTAGCCGAGCTGACTGTCGAAGATTATACTGGTTTAGACCAAAGAGCAGAACATACCAGAAGAGAGGGGAAAGACAAGAATGTGCTAGTCTTATACACTGGTACACACGCGCCAAAGAATCTGGTACGCTAACGCACACATCGCAGAAGCAAATGACATACGCTAACGTACACGTTGTAAGTGCATATACTACAACTCTAAAATGCACGCGACGTATCACCGCTGTTGCCGCTTGGTGGTTCTTCGAAAACGAGTGATAAAGGGCTCCCAAGTGGCCTTTCAGCTAATCTAACAAGGATAAGCCCGTTGTTACCCTCGACTTGGAGATATCGGCCTAATATATTCTTCGCTATCATGGTAGTGGCTCGGGGAATTATTTGCCAGTGTTTCCTCAGCCTCAGGTAATAAGGGGCTTATCTCAGCAGATTAGCTAAAAGGCCGTTTCAGAACCCTTTTTTGCTTGTTTTCGAAGCTTTCAGGCCCACTTCCAAAAGAAAGCACGCTGCAACCGTGCGACGTAGCTTGCAATAATTGCTCTAGAGTCCGTTGTCACCGGCTGTCCGGTATTTCCGAGGCCGAGGGTAATAAGAGGTTTATCGCGGTTGATTAGCTAAAAGGCCGCCTCAGAGCCCCTTTCTCGCTCGTTTTCGAATAGCTCTATACCAAAAGAATGCGCGCGGCAACCGTGTGACGCAGGTTGCAAGTGCTCTAGGGTCACTTGTCACCAGCTCTTGGCAAGCAGTCCCAAGTGGCGCAGTCGTTAGGCACACGGTTTTCTCTCGAACTGTCTCGGTTCGAGCCCTTTCCTGGACCATAATTTTTGTTCACTGATTTTTCCCTCCATTTCTTTCCTTTCGTTCAATTGCAAAGTCTTCTCTTTCGCTCGAAGTTGACAAAGTGTGACAAAGTACTGTTGAGCTCTACTCGTACTTTGGTTCTGATTTCTAAAACAAAGGTTGTGATAGTGAAAACTTAAGCATGCATGTAATAATGACATCATTTCGTACGGAAGCGTGTAATAATGACATTATTTCATGCTTAAAAGTATGAAATATCGTGGCTTATCCCAGGTTACCCCTGAAATACTGCAAACGTTGGACCAAAGTCCCATGTACTTCCATACATTTCACAAGTGGGCAATATTCTGTGATATTTCATCCTTTAAGTAGGCAATATTATGCACAATACTGCCTCCTTTTTTTAGAAATCGAAACCAAACTGAAGTACAAGTAGAGTCCAACAGTACTCTGTCACACGTCAACTTCGAACGAAAGAGAAACGTTTGAACGAAAGGAAAGAAATGCAAGGAAAAATCTGTGAAGAAAAAATATGCAGTCTAGGAGAGGGCACGAACCGAGACCGCTCGAGCGAAAGGTGGGCTCCTAACGACTGCGGCATTTGGGACTGCTTGCCAAGAGCCGGTGACAAGTGACCCCAGACCACTTGCACTGCGTCGCACGGTTGTCGCGTGCTTTCTTTTGGTTATGGGCTTTTCGAAAACGAGCGGGAAAGGGCTCTGAGACGGCTAATCTACTGGGATAAGCATCTTATTACCCTCGTCTTCGGAAATACCGGCCGAATATTTCCCTCGCCATGTTGACCGAGGCGCAGCAGAGGTCAATATGTAAACTCGGGCAAATATAGGCCGGTATTTCCTCCGTCTCAGGTAATAATGTATACTTATGATAATGACATTATTTCATGCTAGAAAGTATGAAATATCGTGCCATTTTTCTGGTTGCGACTTGTATGTGAAAGGTAGGAAATTGGGCATTATTGACTGGCGGATCTGGGATAAGTTACACGTTATCATGATTGAAGTTTTTGTTATCACAACCTTCAGATTTTTTTTAGAAATTCGTGACTGAGAACCAAAGTACGAGTAGAGTTTAACATTACTCTGTTACACTTTGTCAACTTCGAACGAAAGAGAAGACTTTGAACGGAAGGAAACAAATGGAAGGAAACTTGAATCAGTGAAGAAGAAATGCAGTCGAGGAGAGGGCTCGAACTGAGACCGCTCGGGCGAAAGCCGTGCTCCTGACGACTGCGCCACTTGGGACTACTCGCCAAGAGACGGTGACAAGTGACTGTAGAGCACTTGCAACCTGCGTCGCACGGTTGCCGCGTGCTTTCTTTTGGTGGTGAGCTCTTCGAAAGCGAGCGGGAAAGGGCTTTGAGACGGCCTTTTCCGAGTCGCTGATCTACTGGGATAAGCCTCTTATTACCTTCGGCCTCGGAAATACCGACCGAATATTTCCCTTGCCATATTGACCGAGACGCAGCCGAGGTCAATATATAGGCTCTGGCAAATATAGGCCAGTATTGGCCTCGGGTAATAAGAAGCCCTTATTTACCGAGGCCGAGGAAATACAGGCCAACATTTACCTGAGCCTACATATTGACCGAGGCGCAGCCGAAGTCAATATGGCGAAGGAAATATTCGGCAGGTATTTCCGAGGCCAAGGTAAATAAGAGGCTTATCCCAGTAGATTCAGGTGTTCCAGAAAGATGAGTCAGTAATATCATTATTGACCTGCTAGCAGGTTAAAACCGTGTAATATTGACCTCATGTGAAACGTATGCAAGGGAATGGAATTTTTATATTAATTAGATTATTGACTCGCAAACCTGGGATAATGGGTACATATTTCTGGTTACGACTTGTATGTGAAAGATGGGAGATTGGGCATAATTGTCTGGCGGATCTGGGATAATGGTATTTAATAACAGAGGCTGAGGAAATAAATACTGGCTATATTATTAAATTTAACGCGAGTATGGTAAACCTGTATTTTTTGTTTTGGAAATAAATTACTGTCCTTAACACTCACTACATGCACTTAAAAATTTAATTTGAAGACAGTTGGGTGATAATTTCAAAACAAAGCACGATCCTGACCGGGTTAGAGATTTGACCGGGTTATTACGATCACAAGACCATCCCAACTTACCGATCGTAAGAAAGCACTGACACTGGACCAGAGGAAAGGAAAAATTCAGGCAGCGCAGCTAGGGATTGAACCCGGGCCTTCGCGCGCGAATGCTCTAACTGGCACTGAGCTATCGACACGCCACAGCCACCACTGCATGCATTCGAACAATCCAACCTCCAGTACCAATGCCAGTGCTACATTGCAGAGTGACTGCAATGCCGCAGTCACCGGTTACACTGCCCGAATTATTCCTTTCCTCTGGTCCAGTGTCAGACTGTGCTTCCTTCTTATGACCAGTGAGTTAGGATCATGTCGTAATTATATTTTTTGCTTCGAATTCTAACTGTAGTGAACTACCTTAAAGAATTCCACCCCATGAGCCAGCTGGAAATTATCAATGAGAGTTTGTCAAACACTTTTAACAGAAAACTTCGAGCTGACACTGCTTCAGCCTCCACAAGTAATAGTAGATACAGCACAGTGTACAATCCGTGCATGTAATATTATATCAGTAGTAAGCAAGAACCTCTTATAATAACATGATGACACTGCACCCAGCTGGTACTACTACTTCTGTCTTATTTTGTAGTAGTAGTAGCAGCAGCAGCAGCAGCAGTAGTAGCTATAGCTAACAACTACAGCAATATTATTCATCAGAGCAACAACCATGGAATAGTAGACAAAGCTTCCTCCTAAAGTATTTCATAGGCCAGTGGGAAGAGCTGGTAAAGAGAGAATTGAGTGGTCATGAGTGAACTCTGTGCATGATAAGATCCACGTTGCTGAGTCATGTGAATCAGTAGAATAAGAAAGTTATGTAGAACAGTAAAATCGGTGTTGTTATGGCATCTTAATTAATTGATACAATTTGGCCAAGATGGACAGGGTTAGCTCATGAGCCAGGGAATCATAAACCTGCGGAGGAGATTGGCATACGAACTCTGCCACAAAATCCCAGGCCAGGACCCACCCCAACTTTAAACCGCATGCAGGAGCTGGCCTGGCAAGCCTCCAATGTCAAAGTCTTATTCCTCTCTGTATATTCGATCTTAGTGTGCAGAGATGCATCATATGAGATCTCTGCACACCAAAACCGCACATCAAATTTACACCACAAACACAAGCGCTGACAATCTGACAGTTTTTCAAATTCTGCACCCTTCAACGGGTTTCTAAAAATCATGCAACACCAACACTATTTCATTGGATTTTAATTAAAACATTGCTTGCTAAATGCATGTGCGACAGTACTTCAAGGCAGATACCACGGTAGACTACAGGTCCTAGAATCAATGGTTATTTCTACAACTACAAAGACTGATTGTAGAGATTCTAGCTTTTTTTAAGCAATGGCATTAGCCAGAAAAGGAAAAGTGCAGACACTCATTTCAACCCTTTGTGGTACAATTAACAAGCTGCACTACCTGAATGCCTAAGGTGTATGTGTCTCTGTTTAAAAACACCAGAGAAAGCAGCTGAAAGAAAAATGAACATACTGCAAGTGTTCATATTTTGAGCTTTTGTGATATTGTCAGACATGATCAGTCGATCGGGCCTGCCGGTGTGCCAGCTGTGGCCAGCATCGGCTGAGCCAGCCGTAAAACAAGCCTTGGCGGGTGATCATTGATTCGATTGATATTCAAGTTGGTGACAGCTATGCTGCTTGTGATAGCCGTTGTGCAGGTGGTAGCGACTATGTCAACCTAACATGACAAAACAAAAGAAATGTGTTTGGAAGGCACAGCTGATGTTTAATGTTCAGTTGAAGACAAACAGCCTCTTCTCAAACAATGCAAATACCATTAAATGTTCCTTTCAGCAGCTTTAAAACAATGTGCCATGCTTGCAATTATTTGCTGTGAAATGGCTCCATTCCTGCTTTCAACTTCAAAAGGCTTTCCACTCAAAGCATTGTTGCACTTCTCTGGGATCAATATGGACCACTGAACAATCAGTAAAACATTTTCAGTGGCACATGTGGGCAGTGGGCACCAGGTTGGTGCAGTGACTTTACCACCGCACCAACCTTGTGAAGTGTACTTAGTGCCTACCACCGGCTGAATAGACTGGCGCAGTTTCTTATCTGTGTTTGGCCTGTGTCACAAACCCAGACAATTTTCATGCAAGTTGTATAAATGTAATTCAATATTGATACAATAAGGGGAGTCACATGTCAGAGTTGTAACACCTATACAGCCGTGAAGGCAATAACTATTTTAAGTCATCTGAAAACGACTGACAATTAGAGGAAAGAGAGGGGGGAGACAGATGTCTACATCTATTGATTTATCTTTATTGGCAAACCGTGACAACATGCTGCAGCGTGACCTACTCACACTGTGACAAAGGGAGCCCACCAGAAGAGACAATACTTAGGAAGGCAGAGGAGCAAAAAGGGGATCCCTCAATGAGACAAAGCCCGTAGAGAACACAAAAATTGCTTAAACATGCAAATGGGATAGCTGAGAGGATGATGAGTGAATTGTTGTAGGTAGAGCATTTCAGAGAAAAGACTCGTGAAAGACGGCAGAGTGAGAAACAAGAGACATGCAATGGGCATTCAATGACCCTCATTTACTCTCACCTTCCTTGTTTTCTCTTTCTCTAAACCAATTCTACAACCATCTGTTAAACCACTAGTGAAATCATCTTGCTCTTTCTGCTGTGACCAACGCTCCTTTATGAGTGATGATTGACCTTTACTTGTCACCCATATGGAAATAAGTGTGCCTGTAATGTAGCTATAATGAAATGGCATCATTAGTATACATATAAGTGTTGGGTGGAAGAGCAAATTTAGCTGCAAGATGGGTAAGGTAGCAAGTACAGTCGAACCTGGGAATTACGTACACCAAAGGAACTAAGGCTAAGTATCCTTAATTTACAGGTGTACTTAATTCCCAATTACGCTTACTTCTACTCAATATACACCTAATTTTGATCAGTATGATGAGGGAAACAATATATTAGCTTCTTTTGTACTAGTCATGTATTATACTTTCCAAAAGTCATCTTGTCAACAATCAGAATGCGTGAGCAGAAAGCAAACAAAGTGAGATGTTATTTCTGGATTACTCAACTAGACTGAGCGACTCTTTCGTGCGAAGCTTTGCTACAAGTTTTGTGTCATGGCACATGCGTATGCGGGTATGACAAAAACTCCGGAAGCAAAAGTCCAAACCACACACCTGTACTGTTCATATTTGCCAGGTTCAAATCTGTATAAAATGATGTCTTGGGCGCTCTGGATGTGTCCACATTTCATAATTCACAGGTGGCCACATTTCTAAGTGTCCACATGTATCAATACACACACAAAATCAAAGGGACTGCAACAATCTGTCCGCATTTTAGAGGTGTCTGTTTTTCTCAGGTGTCTGCAAGGACAGGTTTGACTGTAAAAAGTAAAGTTACAGTGGAATAGTTATCCTCTGTGCAGTAACTACTCTGATCTGAGTTTATAAATCACAAGAAGAATGGGGTCATGCAATAAAAGGACATAGAGATCCTGCAGACCAAGGCTTAGAGTGAGTATTATAATTATGAGCAAACTGCAACAATCACGCAAAAGGCGATCAGGAAGATCTGTGAGGGAGATACTGGACATGGCTACAGCAATATACAATGATCAGTGAGAGATGGGAGTGAGCCATAGACATGAGACCAGCACAGAGAGAAAGATAACATAGGATGGGGTATAGAATGGAGGAAGGCACATGGGAAAAACACAATTTTGTTCAATTGCCACCGAACAAGAAATTCACAAGCCGAAGGTTGTCAAATTCAAAGAAACTTTTTGCAATCAGTGAGAGCTCTCCAGGAATGTTAACATTACTGAAAAAAAGATTACAGATCTATAAGCAGAAGGCTTTATCATATTGGAACATTTTGCACAAAGTCTATTTTGAGTAGATGAGGTTATTTACATACCTGTCTGGCAGCGAGTGAAGGTTCATCTGCTCTGTTAATGTACTCTATGTTACTTAGGATGTTCAGCCAAGCCTACACAGTTGTTTGGGAGAAAAATATTATAGTAGCCATTACTTTGCTATGCCAATAAAACACACAACACACACACAATTAAATGAGAACTGTGGGCAAATTTTCAGTTTTTCACTTTAAAATTTTGGCATGAAGTAGTTCCTTTTTTGGGGGTAGGACTGGGAACCCTGCATCCACTTGAATAAGTTTTTCAAACTCTTTCATCTAAAACAAAGGGATGGTAGGCTGGTGTCATAGTACAGATGCCCCCTCCCCCCTACAAACGCTCCTCCCCTGGCCATTAGTACCAGCACAGACAGCCCGCACTAGGCCTGTCCACGTTAATCAGCCCAACTTTGGGATCATGAGAACAGTGCAGAATGCAAGCTGAACTTGTAAATATGAGCAAAACACAGGCTTATTCCATGGAACTTGCTGTAGTCAACTGTGAGCCCATGACACAACAGCTTAGAGAAGCTAGTACAAAGATCACTTGGGAATGCTAGAAGTTTCCAGTGATGATAGTGAATAGGCGATGAAATATTGAGAATTTGTGCATTGATTCCTAGTTCAACATACGAAAACTCATTTCATAATTTTGCATGCTTTTTGAGCATAATTTAAGCACAATTGTGCAAAGTGAGCATACTATTTGGAAATTAACTGAAGCAGACCAGGATTTGGAGATTTTAGAAGCTGTTCTTGAGCAGAAAGGCAGAATAAATTTTGCAAATGAGCTGTATGTGGAGCCAAATTCAAAGCTGTTCAATCGAAGCTCTGCTTCATCTGATCAGGCCAACAATCCACATCTTGCGAGCGTAACATAGACAGGCCGACCCAGCACAGACACTTTGTACCAGTACAGATTGCCCACATCGAAACAAATCACCCCTCCCTGAAGACCATTTCAGCCTGTACATACAGTCTTTCAACAGGCTGCAATTGACTTTCTCCCATGGACTCAGCAGCGCTAGTGTAGATCTACATCGCATGTCCCGCATGAAAGCTCATCTACTACTCGATGCTTTCGATGAGGCGGCCAATCTGTTAACATTTTGACCAACTCGAAGTCCACCGTGTTCGAACGTGCAGTGTGAGTACTAGTGGAGATGTAGAGATCTACGGAGGAAAGGCCTGCGAGGGCTGTATACGCATGCTTATTGTTTTCAAATTCTCTGCCATTTGATGCTAAACAATCAATGTGTACTCAGTGACCATATCTGGAATGATCCGAGGGTAGAGGGGGGGGGGGGGGTGTCACGGAGGAAGTAGAAGCATGCTGCCCAGGGAGACCATCTATCATGGGGAGGCTTTCTGTCACATCAGAAGAAATAGATCTCCCCGTGACAAATGCCCTGTGCGAGAGGGGCATTTATGATGGGGGCTTCTGTATCCTGACACGGACCTGGTTCGCGCGAAATTGCATGTGACGACATTGCATCCGACCACTTTTCCACGGTCTCAAACAGCTTTCTTTCTCCACGCACCCGAGGCAACCAGTGTTTCTTATGATTTGTGCATGGGGCTTCACTTTCTCTGAAGAAGGCTTATACAAAAGTACACACACCCAAGCACACACATGCACCATCAATCCTACACGTGCTAGTTACTTTTGAAGCTGGCACAGTATTGTAGTGTGCACATTTCCTTTAAGGCCAAAAGAGGTGCAAAGGTGTACAGTGCATGCAGGCAAAAATGTGAACATTTTTGAACAGCCGTTGCAGATAAACTGCTTGATGTCACTCTTTAAAAACTCCCTCAAACTTTAGTCAGTGACTGATACTATTCCCAAAATCAAAAAAAGTCCAGCTTTCACGGAGGGAAGAGAGAAGAGTATCACTTCCCCATTTCCAGGGCATTTTGGGGGATGCATGATGCAAGATTTCAGTGTTTACGGGCTCATTCATATGGCAACCAGTGTGTGTTCCCACATGTGTGTAGTCTGACCTCAGCTCAGGCTCAGCCACATCAGTTGTGAAACTCGTGCACTCGCACTAGATCTTTTGGAGACTCATGCGCTTGTACCAGATCCTTCGCATTGCTTGGCAACCAACAAGTTAAGGAGGGCGAAAATGGTTCCATCTAGATGCATTCGTTTGATATTTTTTGGGAAAATGACCGCTTCCTTCTTTAACCTGATTTCACACAAAGAAAGTAATCACTCCACCTTGTATTACTGTAATAGTTTTTACGCCAAATGCCCATCCCAAGGTCTTCAAAGGGAAAAGTGTCCTTCAAAAAAAAATGCAACCACAAGAAATTTCAGGTTGCAAAGAACATAGGGGAATTCACAACATTAAGAGGTTTGCTGAAAAAAAGATTCAACACAGTATGATTTTCCAATTCTTTTATTTTTTCAAACAATTTTTTTACTAAAATGGCTGCACATACTGTATAAATTATTTCTTTTATTTTTAAGCAATGGAGACACAGAGACTAGACACAGCTAGATCTTCAATGACAATCACACATTCAAGAGCTTAAGGTTTTTCTTGAAGACCGAGGCTAAGAGGTAGGATATGAGAGGGAAAGACAAGTAGAACAAGGAGGAAAAAAATGGTAGGGGTGAAATGATTGCCAAATTTGTCTTACCACTAAATCAATACCACTAATGATCAGTTTACTGATTCACCCAAAGAACGTGGAGTGATGAACGCTAAATAAAAAAACAAGTTAATCACTCTTGCTCCTGTTGAAGCTTGTCCACTAGTCATTGTTACAGTTCCTGACAAAAGAGTTGAAGAAGTAGGGGAAGTGGCTAAAAAAAGAGTGGTCTAAGACTTGAACAAGCACTAGTGCAAATTGCTAATGCTCATTTCCTCTCAGGCATGGCAAACCAGGCATATTCATATCAATAGATTCTTCCTCTTCCATATTCCTGGGGGCGTGCGTGCGCTGGTATCTAGATAATGAGTAGCAAGGAAGTGGCTGCACATCAGCCGCAAGCCTGAGCCACACCAGCTGTAGCCTCCTTACCGATTAAGTACTCTCTGCATTTCTTTCCGTGCGCTCGGTCATAGCGTTGCCTGATAAACATCTAAATTTCGTTCTGGAAGGAATAGTGTACCTAGGTTTGACAAAGGAAAGCAACCTCACCAGACAAGGATTGTTGACAATCCCTACGGAACGTGTTGAGTCTATACCCAATCTAAGGTGGGCTCCATGATTGTATTGGCTCTCCACTCATGCTATTGCATGGCCATGGTGCAGTGCCACTAAATAAAACGTTGTGCTCACCAGCTTCGTGCCTGCGTGGGTAGTGACATCACTGCTTCCCATCTCTCTCCAACAGTGTGGAAGCATGCGTCCTGGGGTTTATGAGAAGCCTTCAAGTAGTTGAAAAGGTTAGTTGTGCCACTCTGTCACATGTACTGCTTGCTGCACAATGAGCATTTTGTCTTGCTTCTGAGCTCTTTGAAGTACCATAGGCCCAAATACTGAAGAGCACCTATGCTGAGTGGCCATAAGTTCCCATAGAAGAAAGAGAAGAATTTTTTTTAAAAGCCACTCGCCATCTGAGGAGGACTCGAACCCATGGCACCAATTCACCTAGCAGATCAGGAGCCACCTCCACTATCCACTACACCATCACTGTATTCTCAAAAAAGGATGGGCTCCAGCCCAGCTTCAAGCTCAGGCTATCCCTATTCTCTTTCTTCTATACGTTGTCACATGGATGGTCACCTACTTCTATAAGTTCCCATAAGCAGAAATAGAAAGTCAGCTAGCAAAGTTCAACACGAGATGACTGATAATCGAAAGAAGAAGTTTCAAATGCACAAGCACACTGAAGCTTTTGATGACTGAATACAAGGAGAAGGATGCACATGTATAATATCCATATCAGTGCAGCCATTTGGTTGACATTAACAACTAGGTACTGGTCCTCGTACCCATTCAATACTTTTAACTTGTTTAACAGCGACATAAACTGACCAAGTATAGTGCTAACAATTAGCATTCAAGTAATTGGCATAATCATTTCACCCCTCAAAAAAGGAGAAAAGAAAAACTGAAGAAAGAAGCTGGAAAGGAAGAAGAAGAAGAAGAAGAAGAAGAAGAAGAAGAAGAAGAAGAAGAAGAAGATCCTTGACTAAACAGGCATGTAAC
>JAOWAW010059232.1:0-16851 GCA_028565695.1 Nicola tetela | reverse complement strand
CTACTACTACTACTACTACTACTACTACTACTACTACTACTACTACTACTACTACTACTACTACTACTACTACAAGTATCCTTCCCATACCTAAGCTCAAGCCTTCTCTTCCCCTCACTCTGCCAAGATCCCAAGTCCTCCTTTAAAATAGAACTCGCCCCTCTCATTGCCACTATAAAAAAATGCCCTCGCTTCTGATGCTATTTCGCCCACTGGCATTACCAACTCCTTCTGTAACATAATGACTTCCTATTTAAGAACATTACTCAAGTTCCAGTCCCGTCAGATAAGAGTACGCCCACGTAACTTGAGACTGAGATATTGAAAAGCAGAAAAATAGAAGAAATTAATCTTTGTG
The DNA here is from genome assembly GCA_028565695.1 of Nicola tetela. Classification (NCBI taxonomy): domain Eukaryota; kingdom Metazoa; phylum Porifera; class Calcarea; order Clathrinida; family Clathrinidae; genus Nicola; species Nicola tetela. Next base: position 16,493 of record JAOWAW010059232.1, on the reverse strand, counting down.
GCAGAGCTTTCTCTTTTAACGCCAAACGTCTTTGCTCCAACTTCTATAGTATTTGCAAACTCTACAGCCTCCTGAAAATAAACATTGACTACTAAGTAAACAAAAATCCACTGCAGACGAAGATAACCTTTACCAAATCAACCTTTGGTCCTTTTCACGTAACTGCTGTGCTGGCTTATTCACCATAGCCCCTAACTCAATGGTTGAATGTCTTTCTTCTTCGCTCTTCTGTGGATTACCCAGTGAAGCAATCTCCAAAGAACAGCACGACGTACACCTCCCCACTTCCAGCGGACTTTTAGATGTATTTGCATGCTGATGCCAATTGTACCGAGGCGGACCGACCTGGGTGCGAGATTCTGACCGCGATTGCCTTGGGGCACCTTGATGGACCCGTGACTCTGGTAACAATAACATCATCTACATCGACACTGTTAATCATCTTCATGATAAAATTAGCTTGTGATGTGTCGTCATTGCTAGAAACTACACAATCAACCTCAGTGGTGTGGAAAAGCGGCAGTTGGTTGGCTCGCAAGATTTCTACTCAAGAGTAGCTTCACCTACTTCTGTAGGGCTGTCTGTGGTGCCAGGTAAGGCCATGAAAAAGTCACCAACTAGCAAAATTTCCTATTGGCCAACACACTGAAAATTAATTCCCTGCATCTTAATGTTTTTCTTTACAAGTCTATAACCAAAATTAATCACACTTATAATGTTTTCAATGTCCTACGTACGTTCTATATGCCAGCGCATGCATACGTAGACAATAGGCTTCTGCGCTATATAATACCAGATTGCCCAAACTATGCCCTCTGTGACATTATTGTCATAGTCTCAGTCCAATTGCCAGATTACATAAACGCATTATAAGCATAGAACTTTCAAATTGACACACAGTGCAGAGGTAGTCATAGCAGTAAAAAAGTGAGACGATGAGCGATTGAATGAATGGAGCATTGAAACATCGATCAAAGTAGTGAATCATTAATTAATGGATAAATCGACGTGCATGCTAGTGAAGAAACCATTCATGGGCATCTGTTGAATTGAGTTAATTACAGCAGTGAATGTCTGGAAGCATTGAGCCTTAAACCAGGGCTCACACACTCAAACGCACGCGCGCGCGCGCACGCACACACACACATACACACACACACACTTCACGTCTACTAACAGACAAGCTGCTCAGAGTCTTCTTGATTGGGTCCCTGAAAATGAGACAGCCCTTGGTAAGGCTTTGGGGGTCTTTGGTATGTAGGAATAGGGATTGTCAGTGAGCAGTTGTGAAAAGAAAAATTGGAATGTAATGCAACAACATTCTCCTCAGGACAATCCACGCTCATTGACTTCAGCATAAATAGGTTAAAACATTCATCCCATACGCCGGATTTTCAGTAGCCGTGCAAAATGGGATGCTTTGTGCAGTCCCTTTCTTCTCAAATATTTTCGGAAGCACGCTGTTCCTTTCATTGGTGGCTTTTCGGTTTAACTGTATCTTGCAATGGCAGGTGAAGAGGTAGAAAGCAATACACCCACCAACCAAGCAAAGGACTCCGGTCAATGTAATTCCAATGGCAAATCTCAATGCAACATTGCTTTCAGACCTTTGGCCTGCCTGTATCTCTGCAGAAAAGGTGAGGAGTCGTTTCTCAAGTTACTTAAAACTGAAGCAAATATCACACAGTGCCTCAGTAATTTGGGACATTATTGGCACCCTGCCAATGCAGCTTAATGTTGAGCTGCATAATAAATGCTTTAAGGGTGGCGTCCCCACTTTGAAAACTTGTAGAAATGCCCACCCAAATGGATTGTTGCTTAGGCTGGCAACTTTTAGGGACAGATTCAAATAATAGCAATACTGTGTTTGAAATGGCCTTGTCCATGTCCAATGCCAAACTCACCAATACAAAATCAGCTTTGTAGTGAGTAAAATTGGTGAAGGCATGTTTACGCTGTTTTGGAAATTTGCTTTTCTGCTTGCTTTTATCAAAATAAACTTAAGGGGAATTTGACACTTTTAAGACACTGTTCGCAACACTTTTGCAACATAATGTAGATTATTTCATTCTGAAAACTGATGATGAAGTCAAATCCACTAGTAGAATACAATTTACAGTCCCAGAATGTGCCTCAAATATCAGTAGCTCAGTGGGAGTGACAAAGCCAATAATACTTAAAAATACGGCAAAAAATATGTAAAAAAACGGCAAAAAGAGGAAGAATAAGGGGGAGCCAAATTCGTACAAGGCATTGTACACAGTGCTTTTCATTGTTGGCATTGGTAACGACAGCCATTTGACGTAGAGGTATATTTTTCATAAAACATATCTTTCAAGGAGTGTTGTTCTAATGAAAGTGTGAGTAATTCCCCAAGAGATAATTTGTGTAGTGTTTAAATTCGCCAACGGCGTCTCAAGCCGGTGTGCCGTGACGAGTTTTCTTATGCCAGACTACCCTCCCTTCCCCCCGGGAAAAACTAGCATATGCCAGTTTTTCCCTCCGGAAAGATTGTCATATGTTAGATTTTCCCCCAGTAGCCGCGAGGATCTCCCTCCCCACCACCCCCCTAAAGACTAGCATATGCCAGTTTTTCCCCGGAAAGTTTCTTGTGTGAACGCTGAGCTCTCTCTTCTCTCAATCCCTTCTCTCTCCCACTCTGTCTCTCTCTCTCTCTCTCTCTCTCTCTCCCTCTTCGTATGTACATGTAGGTCTCTTTCATACCATTAAATTGTACACAGATTGTTAATGTGTCGTATCTTACTAACCCATAAACAAATGAAAGTGGAATGGGCAAGCCAGACTAGAACTATATATCATCTATGCAACGTGAATTAATTAAAGAATATCATCACCAGATATTTCCTCATTTTACACGGATTGACCCCTGATTTTTCCCATGCCAGGCTCGAGTACCCCCTGAAAAAGACTACCAGATCTCCCCTGGAAAGATTCCCAAATGACAGATGTTACGCAAAAAAGAGTTGTTCATGACCAGTAATTGCTAACCATAAACTATGATGAAAAGGGGTCAGTGGGCAAACAAGTAACGGTATATCTTCCTCGCATGAAAGTGAAGTGAGCACTGCATTTTGTTCTCTGTTTTTCGACCCATCAAGGAGATTGTCCAAATGAACTTTATTCAACTGATGAGCAACACAACTTAAGGAGCGTTATAGTCATCACTTTATTCTCTACTATCAGTTGGTCTGTGTGTTCCTGGCTGCGGTAGCACCTCTTCCTTAAGCCACTGTAACCTAGCTTGCGGATCAGGCATTGCCATAGGGAGGGGGATTTTGCACGATAGATCTTCAGGGGGGAGAGATTGATCACTAGACTAAAGGCAGAGAAACTAGCACGTTTCGGTCCGTGGTAGATTTTCCAGGAGGGGGACTATCACGTGCCCTTTCTTCCGGGGGAAGATTTTGCATGTGCTAGTTTTTCCGGGGGAAGGGGGATTCTATTACGGGAGAAAATCCATCGCGGACGCCGGCACCGGCCTGGAGTTAGCTTGTATGTTTATGCACAATAGAACATGAGAAAGCACCGACTGGTGCATTGGTTTTCGCACCTCTGACTGTGGTTCTTACCACCGTCATTGTGCGAGCTGCAGGGTACAAGTGGATTGTAAGTCATTGCCCCTCAGGAAACGTATCTTTGGCTTCTGAAAGTTCCATTCCCAGTGTCAAAGTTGATGTGCAGAGATTTCTGTCTGTCGTATTGGTTGCAAATGAATGAACGCTAGTACTTGGGGCCAGTTTGTACTGAGTTCGTTCCAGGCCTACAATTGGGTTTTTTTGACGGATATGTTAGAAAGTAACGCCGCTAGCGGATAGTTTATTCAACAACATATAATCATCTACCAGTAGGGCATTTAAGCATTAGAATCAGAGCTGTGTTGTGTCTTTCTTATCTGCTGACTAAATAAAGTTTGTGCTTCTTAACAGATACGTAGAATCAGAACGGTGGCTTTCGGTTTTTCCTTTTCCTTGTCTTGTTTTGCTTGGGTTTTTGATGATCTTCGAGAAGCGACCCTGGTCGTGGCCCCTTCGGAAAGTCCTCAAAGACGCCACCCTCAACGCCCAACAGAGCAACATCGCGTAAAAGGGCGACTGCAAGGTATACCCAGCAGCATACATAGCTGAGACAGGCAAAACCTGACAAACACGACTAAAAACAATCACCTCGGATATGCGAAGATGGGCCATCCAGTACTGTCCGCAATCGCGGAATACGCTCCGCTAGATGACCATAACATCGACTGAGAAAATCCGTAAATCTTACGAAACCTGAACAAAATATTATTTGTTATCAGAGATGGCGTCGAAATGAAAAAAAATTCCTTAATGGTCAGTACAGCCTTGTTCTTTGACTGCTGTGCTGCACCCCAATTTCGAACTCACTTCCTCAAACTTCTGTGATTACAGGAGTTGTCCCTAGGCATGACGTGCACCCTCTTGCCAGCTCTGAGATGCACACAAACAGGGGGCTGCATGTACCGTAGTACGTTAAGATCATTGATAGCAATTGTAACAAGCACCACAGAATTCTCTGTAATCTATAACTGGTAGTATCATCCCCCTCCAGACATTCACTGTAAAAACTTTTCACACTAACACCACTGATCTGAAAGCAGAACTTATATACCCTCGCAACAAGAATCACTGCTAGGGAAGGGAAAACGCTACATTTAAAGGGCTTTTGCACGGCCATACCCAGAACCACAGACATCGCCTCCCCAATTATTAAAATAGTTGGGGAGGCTTCACCTACTTCTGTAGGGCCATGTCTCGGGTGAAGGTCTGGCAAAGCCTTCCAGCCTCAGTTAGAAAATGAACGTCTGAACAAATTTGAGTCCGCTGCGAATCGCCACTTTCAGAACAGAAATTGTGCTCACTAACCACCCGCACCACTGAGGTTGGTATAAACTAAAACTTAAGGAAAGGCAAATTCGGGCTTCAATATCAAAGGGGAAAATTTACTGTAACAATCTCATATTTTGTGATTAAAATGTTCAACTTTCACGCATGGTTGCATAGGAGAACATTTTTAAAATCAATATGCGGATAATTTATCAACCCGTTCGGCATTGCATGACGTTCAGATAGTATGAACTGTACTATGGCTATACACTTTGTTCTTAGGTGGTTAATTAAAGTGATAGTGGTAATAGCTGACCTTGGCAAGTCTCTTTAAGGAGTTCAAATGTTTCGTTTTCCATGCAGTGAGCTGCCCGTCTGTTGTCCGTCGATCTTGATTGATTGAAAATAAACCCTTCTGTACGCGTGTATGTAATTGACCCTCTGTAAATTGCCTTCATTGGACTAACTGTCATTACTCTCAGATTGGTTTCGGTTAGAGTTGGAGCATTACATTGAACAGCTGTTTGAATTAAATCAAATGCAGCCACGTTCACTTTTTTCTCTATATAGTGCCTGTAAATTCCAACCTTGACTTATGTCTGTTATCAAAACAAAATCAATACTTCAGGAAAGACCATTCAACACGAAAAATCATAAGCAATCATCTTCTCACTTTTCACCAGTTGAGATTGCATAGTAGACTAGAAATTAACCGGCGTCGTCCACGCTAATTACAATAGTATTGTTTTAAATTTAGTATAGGGGCGAAAGTTCGGTCCAATAAAGCACAGTCTGAGGATGAATGTTTGGCAAATCCTGGAATTTCAATTTTAATCACCAGTTGCTGAGTAGGGCATACTTTAATGGAAGTCATTAAGCAAATGAAAAAACTACAAATGCTATCAGTCCTTTGTCCGTGGCAAGGCTTTACAAATACATGTACTGACCAAAATGGTAATTGCGTGCCAAGGCTACATTATCGCAGTCACTTCGGAGCGTCCCAAGCAGTGGATATCGGATCGCGTCAAGCGAAAGTCACAAAGCACGCCATCACATCAGCTTTTATTATACAAGTGGCGTCCGCATGTCCCCGTCGCAGGCCATCGGTTCATGACATACATTACAAAAACAGCTGCAGCTACGCTGCGTGGCTCAGTTGAAGCATGTACGCCTTCCTACCATACAGTTTGATCGGGAAGAAAAGACGCGATTAGTGCGCGCTGGCTAGTAACGGTTGCAGCATGACGGACATACACACGCGCGAACGCGCACTCAGACGCACACACGTAAACACGCACACACACACGCACGCACGCACGCACACATACAAACACACACACGCCAACACACACACAAACACACACACGCACACGCACGAACTTATCGTCTGTGGAGCCCTCCTCAGCCCCTACGGGCCTGACGACGGCAATAATTTCTTTTTTAACTAGCGGATTAGTCGAGCCGTAAAGATTGTGATTTTCGCTCCGCTAGGCGCTTTGTCGTCGCAGGTTCGAATCCACTCTGCCGTCCCAGTGGGAGTAAATATGAGAAAAAGTGGAAGTAATTTGTTGTTTGGCTAATTAAATGAAGCGCTTTCACCTGAATAAACCATCCACCTTTTACAGCTGGCACGATACCCACACGTCAAAGGTCATCAGAAATAAGCACTAACGCAAGAAATAGCCTCACACCTCGTCTGGTATGTAATTTTTCCTGTGCTCCAGTTCCAATGTCTCTTTCTTATGATGACCTGTAAATACGGGGGTGTCCCTGTTGTAGAAACCCGGGCAGGATCATGCTTTCCTTGATGATTGTACCACTCATTTAATACTGGTCTACGACGCAGATGAAGCAATGAAAAGCTGACTGGTGTTCAACCGGCCAGTACTGAAGGTTCCTTTTTATTGGAGATTCAAGTTGAAATGATATCGCTCATTTGAAATAACGTTGGCGAGGGGCAATGTCACGTCATACAACTATCCTTCAAGCCTATTGTTTAGTTGTCACAGTAAATTTATAAGACGTGTTATGCTGTCAAGGTGCATATACAAAACAGCTGACAAGGTGTCACACTGCCTAGCAACAAACGGACGTTTACAGCGTACATTATGCAGCTCCAGCTCCAACACGGAAAGGATGAATAGCGCCCATTACGGTCTAAACTATTGATCAGAGTTGAGGGTCAGACATCCTCATATTGGCTGCTTGGTAACACATCTATCTGTGGCTAAAACATCAATGCATGTGTTCGTATTTCAAGGATCAGCATGGCCTGATTTTATATGAAATGGAATGAGCATGAATTCGAGCCCTGTTCTAAATTAAACAAGGGTAGAAAGCAATGTTGTTTACAATGTTGATGGCTGTTTTTCAGCCACCACCATTTCAAAGAAATTTGCTGGCTACAGGTAGCCTTCCCTTGAAAAGGCTAGAGTAACGCTTATTAGAGGACTCTTTCTGTTATGTTGAGCACCTGTGCTTATTGTTCAGCCGTGTGTGAAAAGCAATCCAGACAGAATTTCGAAAGTGTTTCAAAGACTGGACCAATTTTTAACAATTATTTTAATTTACCCTTACAAGCATCTTGTGGGAATGTCTTGTTAAAAACACCGCTGGCTTCACAGGTTATTTGTTTCACGTTGTGGGTGTGAACTAATGGGTCAAAAGAGTAACCAGTTTTCCATTGGATGTCAAATGTACCCTCATAGAGTGCTGAGAAATTGTGTGGGACATTTGAATTCCGAACTGCACCGTGGAAGCATAGCACATCTGTTAAAAGAAGGCAATGTACAATTGCATGATTCTGCTACGAGAAGCAAAGACTGCCTCAATTTCTGCGTGCCAAAGATATTTCTCTAAGATGTTTGGGTATTAGCAAAAACACGCTTTAAAAATACCACCTTATCTATCTTGTAAATGACAAAATTGAATTTATTTCTTGAGCCATAGTCAAAACTAACCACTAACAATGGAATAGCTACAAAAGTGCTGTTTCACATTTTTTCAACTCCAAAATTAATAGTCTATGATGCAAGTCCAGAAGCGAGTTTTACCTGCACCCGCTAACGAACTTTTTCAAAATTGGAAATAGAATTCGATTAGCTTTGGAATACATAATTCGAAATAGGTATGGCATACCAACCGTACCGACCTTTATCAGTATTTAAATTAAACCCGTTAAGTGCGCATACGCATACTTAAGTTTTCGTTCTGCGCTCCTTCCATGCATAAGTGGACTAACTGCAAGTAACCGTGGAGAGCGCCTGTACGATCAAGGGCTGGACCGGTCGATAAGGGTCGATCGTGTCCGTCGGACCACACCCCGGCGCCGTATGGGCTGCGCTTGGTACTATCTTGTACCATGGAAACCGCTCTACTGAGCTCGAATGGGATTGATTTGCTCTGAACTAAGCCAACTCCGAAACAAATTCCGGAGTACTATGTGGCCACAAAGCAAACGCGCCCTTACTGTCCCAGTTGACAGTCTACTCAATCATTGGTCTAATGTAACTTTCAATCATCGAGTCGCTGCGCCACAATATCATCTCGTTGAATAGCTTAATTCGTACGCTTCCGGTTGTGTTTCATTGAGCTTCTCCATGTCACATTAATAACCTGATCCGGAATTCGCAAAAGTAAGGCTACCATAACCCCCAAAAAACAATCCAGAAAGGCGTTCACACATGTAATATGAAGCTGCCAGTTTCCGGTCCTTGTTGCCCTGAAGTTTGGGAGCAGCAGAACAAGATCAATGTGAGATTGTCAGAACAGTGCCAATGATGAGGACGAGTTACGGTAATAACTGATGAACAATGAATGCAGCTGTTTCACGCCTGTAATCTCCAATACTTCACCAATGCTCCCACTTCTTCGCTGACTGTGATCAGTGTCGATGCTTGCCATTCTAGACAAGGCCAAGCGAAGATTGCTGATAATCCTTCTGATGATGAACAAGTTCACGCCGAGATGTCTTCATTGCAGCCATTCACGAAATGTGGAAGTTGCAGACAAGGGATCCTAAGACCACGAATGCGTGCTCCTGATAACTCCAGTGACAGAGTGTGAGAGGGAGAAGTTGTGACATGAACTGTACTGTTTTCAACAGGCCGCACATGTAAACTACTCGATTGCACTGCAGTTAATACTACCACTTGCACTTTCAAGTGCTGGTAATCTCACCGTGTTGACTATGCACGCAAGCGGCACGAGTCTATACGGTGCACCTTTGTAGTTCAGACTGTGTCAGTTGTTTGCCCATAACCTTGACATCGTGTATGATTCAAGCTTTGGTCTTCCGTAATTGCAATCATTAAACACGCAAGATAAAATGATAGGCTAACCTTGCATCTCAGATAAGCGTCCACTTGTTGTGTAACATATGTTGAATAACCCTCACCGGTGATGCGGTAGTCAGCAATATGTAAGCCACACCGTCTAGGGGCGATACTTACTCACTTTTCTTCATAACAATTTTGTAGGTCAAAGAATATAATTTCCTAATGACATGGGCCAGTGATTGATTATGGCTACCAATGCTGACATTTCCTAAGTTTATCTTGCCAATTGTCCTGCTGCTATCATTCGCATAATATGCAGATACCAATCGAAAAGAATTCGCTGCCCATTTTTCTGTTCTTTAAAAACGATGAATATGTCGAGCCACTTTCTGTTCTTTGCGTGACGTAACATGAAAAGTTTATGTCTGGATCATTCCACGTTGACCTTCATAACCAGCATGCATGTACTGACTCGCATGAGCACAAAAACGCATTGGAAATTTCACATTTAAGTGCGCACTGGTGGGAAGCCCACCAGTTGGGCTCTAGGCCAGTCATTATCTGCGACATGCCTAAGAGCACAGGGAAGAAACTGCATGTAGAGAAACTGCTAAGCCATTACGATTTATTGAGATGGGAAAGCAAGGCAAACATCATTTTGGAGAGCAAGGGGAGGAATGGCAGGTCATGACCATAACCCTGTCAGGATATTGCCTTCCTTCATGATTTTACCTCTAAGGGAGTTCCAAACAACGACAAAGGCATGTGGTTGGTGACTGGTAACGTCATGCCACGGTGGTCAAGCAGGAGGCCAGATCCTGAGATCCGGGTTCGATTCCCGGTTGTGACACATCTTTTGCTCTCGTACCTAGTCCGTGTTCCGTTGTTGCCAACCTCGACCGGTGGAACGATACAGGAAAACAACCTGTACTGGCACATTACCACTCTTTTATTATTGCATAGTCTACAACGTAGACGAGGAAATCTGACTTATATTCCACGATGTGATGGCAAGGGTTACACATTCATAGGATTTTCAGGTTGAAGTTATGTGGATGTCGCTCATTTAAAACCACTAACTAGGGCAATGTCAAGTTATAAAACTATCACTCATTTGCAATACTTTTTATTTAGGCACGTACGAAGGTAACCACACACCCGTACTCTATTGTACTACAGTGCTACTTGAAGTTGAGCAGGTACTTACGGTGACATCACCGGGATATGATATTTCTGTAGTTCTGTGGAAATGTAAAGGCGCCGGTGCTTGTACATTCCGGTCGACTGTGATTTTGTTCTGTGAAGGATGCTCTGGCTGAAAAGAGTATCCAGGGTTGCATTGTATTACCATGCGGTTTGGATATGATGCTACAAGACTTGACGCATGAGAAGATCGTAGTATACTATTATGTCGGCATTGAACAGCTGCAGATGGTCACAAAGCTCACACAAACAGATATCAAGTTCCACGGCTCTCTCTCTCTCTCTCTCTCTCTCTCTCTCTCTCTCTCTCTAATCTCTTCCTCTTCCCTCCCCCTTGGGCGAAGACACGCATTTATTGGTCAAAACAGAGTATTCCAAATCAGAGACTTCGGTTTTATGAGGCAACGAGATCGACTGCACAAGGAGCGATAGAAGACTCGAGCAGAACCCGGTAAGGATTACGTTTTCGTTCACAATTTGACCTGTAACGGAGTTCTAAAAACGATGACAGCGTGTGGTGCGGACTTGTTATGCCATGCCAAGGTGGTCAAGTATTCAAAGCAGGAGGCCAGATCATAACTTAGGATCCGGATTCGTTTTCCGGTCGTGACAATTTTTTGCCGTTGTACCTATTCTGTCATTCCGCTGTTGTCAACCTTGTTCAGTAAAACGACACAAGAAAATAAAACTTAAACAAGAAGACAACCTGTACTGTTACATTATCACTTTTGTTACTGCTCTGCGACACAGATGAAGAAGTGAAAGACTGACTTCTCTTCAGCCATGCAATGGTGAAGGTTGCAAATATTAATATGGGATATATTCAAGGTGAAGTGATTACGCTCATTTGAAAACCCTAGCTGAGGGCAATGTCATGTGATGATGAAAATACTCTCTTTTTTTTTGAAAAATAAAGAGTTTGCCCAACACCCACTTTGGATATAACTGGCTATACATGGGTGAAAAGCAGATAGCTATTATACAACGTACAGGTAATGGATGAGGTGGCATGACAGCGCAAAATATCAAAACCAGAATAAATATATGACTAAGTGCATGCATCTTCAGCCGCTCGCTAATAGTCAGGTCTGCGTTCACATCGGGAAAAAAAGGAGAGAGTGGAAAAAGACATGCGATAGAAGTGCCTAAATTAGAATAAAAAATAAACCAAAGGGAAAAGGCGACGCCCTTCTTCTAATGAGACTTGACGCATACAACTATCAGTCAATAGCAAGCCTGTTTATATTTAGTCACATCAGATATTAACCAAATGCCCCTACATTGCGGATGTACTAGTTGAACTCGAGCAGGAGCATTGGTCAATGTTAGTACTAAATTTAATGATTTCTTATCGAATTCAGCCATTGGAATGATAGCCGGGCTGCAAGTAGTAATGTTCCCACAACCAGTTGGCTGTAGGTGTATAGGTAAACTCCATGTCACGACAAAAGACTTGCGTTGAAGGTGTCATGGCCAGCAGCAGCCTGCTGTCTCTTGGATGGCTATATGTGTCTAATTAGTGATTTACTGGCAAATTGATTTTTTTGCTGGAAATCATGAATTATTCAATGCAAAGCAACACAACTTAAAGGAAAGTACGTGGACAGATAATGGGAAGTTGCGTAATTGAAACTCTACAATGTTCTCCAATACTCGTACATGTACTTACGGCGACATCGCCGGGATTTGACAGTTCTGTAGTTCTGTGGAAATGTAAATGCGCCGGTGCTTGTACATTCCACTGTAATTTTGTTCTGTGAAGGATGCTCTGGCTGAAAAGAGTATACAGGGTTGCATCGTCTTATCATGCGGTCTGGATATGATGCCACAAGACTTGACGCATGAGAAGGTCGTAGTATACCATTATGTCGGCATTGAACAGCTGCAGATGGTCACAAAGTTTACACAAACAGATATCAAGTTCCACGGTTATCTTTCTCTTTCTCTCTTCCGTCTCCCTTGGTCTTATGCAAAGACACGCATTTAATAGTCAAAGAAGATTTTTGAAGGGAGCGACCTTGAGCAGACGGGATGACACTGAAAGAGAACAATTTATAAAAGCCTTCAGCCGTCTGTGGGAATCGAGCTCGCCCACGGCCCCGATTCGCCTAGCAAAGGAAGATCATCATCGCTTTCCACTTCCGCCATCACGCCGAGGATGACGTGATGGCGGAAGTAGAAAGTGATAACGATTTTCGTTTGCTAGGCGAATCGGTGCCGTAGGCGAGTTCAATCCCCACAGACGGCTAAAGGCTTTTACAATTTTTTCTCTTTCAAAGAAGATTGTTGCAAATCAGAGACTTTAGGCTTATGACGTACCCGCATCCCCAGCAAGTGGAGCCATGGAAGGCATCACCAGAATTGGTAAGGGTCAAGTTTCTCTTCATGATTTCGCCTGTAAGAGTGTATTCGCACTACGGTCAAACGCAGATAGACGCGGCCATGTTTGCTTGTACGCACATTCACACTGGACTGAGCACCTCCCCGTTTCGGCCAGACGGGTATTGCGCAAGAAGAAATTTGCCATAGTACCACTTGCAGCTGCCATGGTGTCTTTTCGGCGCGAATATTAGAAGGTCGTCGTCCATGGGGCAATTTGCAAGACAGAAGAAGAAATGAATCCTGATACTGCTGTGGCTCTTTGGAGCAGTCTACAAGCGGCTGCAGAGCCTTCTCCTGTGCATGTGACCTTCAAGCCTGAATCGTTTGTTTGAAGGTGATAAACAGCTTGCGATACTGAAACTGAAAGCAGTAAAGCTGAAGTTGGGTCCGGATTCACTGGCTCGCAATCGAAGTCACACCTTTTCTCTCCAAACTGCAGTTCTCCCTCCGACCACCAGGTCTCAAGGTAGGGTGATTTGCGAAGATAGCATGAAAAGTCTTAAATTCTGCCACACAGCTGTCGCTGGTTCTAAATCTACAACTTCGCCTCCGTTCCCGTCCGAGGCACTTCCTATACGCGCCTGTTTCATAGAAAATCTCTTGTGAAAATCCCTTCCTTTCTTTTTACAAGGGTCAACCTTGTTATCGGCCTCTTGCTCTGTGAACACAATTGGCGAAGAAAGTTCGTCTTTCATGTACCTGTTCAGCTATGTTGTGACCAAACTCACTTTTGCTGCTCGGGAGAGCATGCGTTTGTCATGCTCCCGAAGAATTTTAGCCCACAACTCAATAAATTTTTTCTCGGCTTCACCTACGAAAAGCTACTTACCCATATTTTACCACTGTCACAGCCAAAGACGAAGAGAAATACAGTCTGGACTTGAAAAAGAAAGTAGGCCACGTGCCAGCATAGGACAATGCGCGTCTGTGTTTATCCGCCGTATTACGGTCAACTGTAGCTTTGTAGCTACGTCACGTATCAGCTGCGTTCAGCCGACGTTTCAAAATATCCATGGCAACGGCCGCAGAAACGTGACCTGAGCTGTAGTGCGAATCGGTCCTAATGGAGTTCTAAACGACACGGCAAAAGGTTGTGGTTGGCCACTGGTCACACCGTGCCACCGTGGTCAAGCAGGAGGAGGCCAGATCCTGAGACCTGGGCTCGGTTCCAGGTAGTGACACATCTCTTGGTGTTGTATCCATTCTGTCTTCCGCTGTTGGTAACCTCGCCAGTTCAGGTGAACGATACAATATTCAAAAATAAGAAGACATCCTGTACTGTTACATCACCACTCTTTTATTAATGGTCTACAAGGCAGATGAAGAAGTGAAAAGCTGACGTCTGTTCAGACCTGCAGTGGCGAAGGTTACAAATTTCATGGAATATTCAAATACAAGTTACTGGATTTCGCTCACTTGAAAAAATTAGCTGGGGGAAATGTCATGTGATGATGAAAATACTCTCTTGAAAATAGAGAGTTTGCCTCAACACTAACCCACCTAGGATATAACTAGCTGAGATCGCAGAAAAGCAGGTAGCTGTTTTACAAGGTACAGCTAATGGATGCGGTGGCATGACACTCAAAACCAGAAAAAAAGTATGTGACTAAGTGCATGCATCTTGGGCCAGTCGCTAATAGTGCGGCCTAGCTGTGCCCACATCGGGAAATAAAGACAGAAGAGAAAAATATATGGGATAGAGGCAAAAGGTTAACAGGATGGTCGCACATTAGGGACTGACGAATGCCTTTTCTACACCGGGTGGGGAAGAGAGGAACAAATTCTTCCTCGTACAAGCCCCGCGATCTGGAGACTTGGAGTCGTATCTTACGTCTTTCACAACCCTCTGCCTTATAGAAAGGAGATTGACGAACTGAAGGAGACTACGCCTTTCATTACTCGGCTTTCGAGCGAGCAAGTGAAGCATGAGGTTCGGAAAGAACATCCGAGAGCTTCGCCGTGATGACATCCGTGCTAACATCGCTCTGATGTCTACAGCGCTACTGTGGAAAAATCCGCTTTGAATTAAGGTAAATTGCCCGAACTGCTCGACATGTAGTTTCGGTGCATCATGAATGCGTCAAATTAACTTTGATGCACTGGTAGCGCACATTTTCGCCATACCCGCTGTGTGGCCCGGTACACCGATCCGGAACAGCTGCGACTCTTCTGGATCCGAACAGCCGCGTCTACATATTCATGTTTAGTCTCTCTACAGGAGCATCACTCGGCAATAGGTAGTCATGTCCGAACTACAATGGAGCATACCTCTCAGATACGTTCATTTTCAAACGTTTAGCCTTGATCAAAAGGCAAAACGTACTTAACTCTAAAGCTTTCAGGTGCCGTACACAGAATCAGGACTGACGTTACAAGTAAGTTCCCCGTCACAATTAAGGGCTGTGCAGAATGCACGCGCAGAAAAGGCCCGTCGCGCAGATAACTTCGTCGACGCCCCCGCAAATAGTGCTTCTAAAAATGGTTAGTGTGCTTACCACGTGGAAAATGTGTTAAATCGGAGGACACCGCATGACCGTGAGCTATTTGTGTTTTGCCTGCTCCTGAGGCCGACATTTAGTCAAATTTTCGAAGTCAGCTACCCTGCGAGGGAGAGCTCCAGAATGGCGGGCGGCGCGCCTGAACGGTGGCCTAAGTTTAAGTTCCTTGTGATCACGTCCACATCTCTGTCAAAGTATTCATGTACGCATGACTTCCATAAAGACGAACAGCCTCAGCGCGTTCGCAATGCTTGTGAAAGCACAGATTTACCGACTCTGACTTGTACAGGCAGACAGCCGACTACAGTTTGGCTACATAAAACCACGTCATGGGTGCAATGGTAAAAGCAGTCACAAACTTTGTGCATTAAGGCGGGCTCATCTTCCACAATAATCTGTGGTTTGAGGACACCTTGTTCGAAGTGTTGGAAAGCGGCGAAACTAGCACATCGAGAGCATATGATAATTTCCCAATGGACTGATGCGCATCTGATGTGCATCATCAGGTAATATGTCTGCTCAGCAGAAACTGCAGGCTACCTGTATCGGACCCGCTTGACCACAGTGATCATGGAGATTTACTCTAGCCCAATGACAAGTTGTGGTCTGAAGAAAGGTCGGCTGAATCAGGCTGCCGGAAATGCATCACGAGAAGCCCAGAGAACGATATAGATACTGAGGAACAGCCTGGGAAGGATGGGTCATTTAAATTGCAAATTGACCATTCCCTTCCACTGATAAAATAAAGAAGGAGGCATGCGCAATGACGTTTCTAGCGCTGCTTCGATGGCTGTTGAGGGTGCTTTTCAGGAGGCAAGCGTGCTCGACGAAGTTAACCCCCTTATCAATTTTCCGCAGCCTGCTGCACGAAAGACAAAGCCGTCCACGTACTGCTAAGAATCATAGAGGCAGGGACAAGTTCAGTGAACGACTTGTGACTACTAAAGGAAGGGTGTACCTGGCATCCCGCTCAGTTTGGGAACATGGCAAGACAATGAGCTTCACTAACAACAAAAGCGCACACGCGCTCTTTTTAACTAAGAAGATCTTGCCAACCATAAAGACTTTGCCCCAAGGCAAGAGTTACAGCGACCTGCAACTTACAGCTTGGGCACACATAGCGGAAACGAAAATACACCAAAGCTTTTGGTCCCACGGCCAACCAAACTGTTCCAAACTGAGAGGAATGCCTCAACGTCTTCGAAGCACATTGAATCTCTAACTGTTCAAAGTCACCAAAGCCCGAACGTCCGCTTCAACTTCGTTGCCAA
>JAOWAW010059121.1:0-16853 GCA_028565695.1 Nicola tetela | reverse complement strand
GTTCACTTTCCTATGACGGTCATCCTGACCTCATAATCGGGTAACTATGCTATCATGTGTACGATCCACATTGAATGATCCGTGCGAAGCACGGGTAGCAATGCTAGTCTGAAATATACCTGCAATCGACTTTTTTTCAATTTGGATTTTGGCTCTACCCACCCGCCTCGTTTCGCCCTGAGTACCAATTTGAAATCATGCCTTGACTTGATTATCCCTACCTATGACTGCCCCTCTCTGAAGATTACCCTGCACAGCTCCATTGGCAACTCTAATCATCTAACAATCCATAGGCCATTTGGCATATTTTGAAAAATATTGGCCCTTTGGGCAATAGAACGATAAACACAAAACTTCAAACCAACTTGAAGTTCTACGACTAGGTCTTCTGTTTTTCTGTGGTCCAAGGAAGCGTAGAGACACTGCACTCTGCTATCAATTCTCAAGACTGGCATGACATCCTAAAGTGTGACAATATAAACATGGCTTGGATCTGCTGGAAAGTCAAAATTCGTCTCCAGCAGAACCGTACCGCAAATCCACACGTCCTCAACCATGGATAAACAATTGACTGGCGTCGACTTATCAAGCTGAAACATCGTCTTTTCCGACTCTGTCTGAGAGAAAACAGCTTAGAATTGGGAAGCTTTTTGTGTCAAGTGTGATGCCATCAGTTCTTTTGTCCGTAAAGCAAAATCAGATTACTACAACGGTTTACTCAAACCCTCGCACAAAGCTTGGGAGATTCCCAACAGCTAGCGGAAAGTCATGACACAAGAACCAAGGGCATTCCTCCTCGTCTCTACCGGTTGATACACTCTCTGTTTGGATGACGTGAGAAAACAGATATGCCACCCTTGGATAGCGAGAACCACACAGCGACTTCCAATCCACAAAAGGCCAGCGCTATCAACAAATGTTTTATCTCCCAAAGAGCTTTATCCCTGAAAGATAACATGCCATTTCCACCGTCATTGCCTGGTGTAGCCATGAGTGTTTGAGTGTACTCTCACTCTAGTAATTTTATTGCAGTTGTAGAACAAGAACTATGAATTCACCACAGACACTGCTCTATATAGCCACCCAACACCTGCAAACATGCTAATACATACACATGCTGGATAGCACCTGTAATAGATGCTACTTACACTCCTAACATCTTCCTTTCTTCACACAAGACAGTAAGACTCAATTAAAATATTTCTGACAGTTCCTTCCTCTTGTAAGTGTCCTATTCACCCATAGCCATATTGTTTAGGCGGTTGTATGACACATGTTCTTGTGCTATTTACTGGAGCTGGTCTCTCTGTGGCTGCACTCTGTTTCGTTCCAGTCTGCTCGATGGTATGGGCTTGATCAGTCGTGTACTGTTCGGCCTGTCCTTGTACTTCTGCTGTCTGTTTTGACACAGGCTCTTCAGCATCTGTGTCCATCACCTTCTGCTCCTTCAGTATGTCTGACTGTGACATGCTCCGCTTGTCTGCGTACTTCTCTTCTGTTGTACTCTCCTACTCTTGGCCTGTAACATTACTTTCTTCTTGGTCCTGTCTGTTCCCTTGCCTCATCTGCTGTTCACGGTCTCCATGTCCTTCTACCAATGAATGACTCTCTTGTTGTCTAATGTCCTTTTGATTATGCTGCAAAACCTGACCTGTAGTCTTCTCTTTGATTAGATAGGTCCGAGATCCTTCTTGAGTGATATATGTGCCCTCTTCACTCCATCCTTCCTGACCTTTTCTAAAGCTGTTCTTGAGTGGCCATAACTGGACTTCTTCTCCAATACACAACTCTGGTAATTCTTGTACATGTCTGTCATGAAACTTTTTCGCCTGCTGTCTTTTGTGGACTAGCCGATCGTACGTTTCTTGTGGCAGTTGTATGTCTTGTTTCAAAAGTTGTTTTGCAGTTGGCACTGTTGTTCTTGTCTGGCATGCTAGCATTCTTTGTGCTGGGCTCGTTCCCATTCCAGCTGTGGGAATATTTCTCCATTCTAGAATGGCCAGCCATGTATCCTGATGAACTGCCAGCATTTTCTTGAGCAACTGCTTCACTATTTTTACTGCTGATTCTGCCTTACCATTGCCCTGATGGTGGTGTGGTGATGATACAACATGATCGATGCCCCACTGTTCTGTGAACCCTCGAAACTCGCTGCTAACAAATTGTGATCCATTGTCTGTGACCAAAACTTCCAGTATGCCAAATCTTGTGAAAAGGCTCTCGACCTTCTAGATCACCAACTTACTACTAAGGTTCGTAAGCTTCTCACAATCTCCCACCAATCTGAATAGTAGTCTACAAGCAGTAGAAACTCAAGTCCATTGAGAGAAAATAGGTCTCCTGCTACTCTACTCCACAGTTGCCATGGCAACTGATGTGTAAGCATTGGCTCTTCAGCTTGTTCTGGTTTGAATTGGCTACACTCCTCACACTGCTCAATGAACTCTTTGATATCTGCCGACATTGCAGGCCAAAATATTGCTTCTCTGGCTCACCTGGTGCATGTTTCTACTTCATTGTGACTAGAGTGTATCTTTTTTATTACCTCTTGTCTCATGCTCTACAGAATAATCCTTTGCCCTTTGAATACAATGCCATTCTGTGTCACTATCTCATCCCGAAAATTCCAGTAGACCCTCACTTCTTCCAGAACTGCTGCTTGTTCATCTGGCCATCCGCATGACACAATCTCCCTCAGATTTTGAAGTGTGCTGTCTTCTCCCATTGCCTTTCACACCTTTGCCAGTCCATCCATTGGAACATTCCCATGCTCTTCAAATTGTATTCCTTCCAACTCTTGGTAAAACACACTTATACTCTGGTGATGTTCTGTCTCCTCTACCAACGGTGCTCTGGACAAGAAATCGGCAATAAACATCTGTGTACTTGGAATGTACTTGACCTTGAACAAGTATTTCTACAGTCTTAGCAGGATGCACTGTAATTGCTTTGGTGCGTTGAGGAGAGGCTTTTTGAACACCGCCACCAATGGTCTGCGATCTGTATGTTTGGTTATACCGTTGCGTGCAAAGATGAACTGATTAAAATGTTTGCTACCAAAACAAATTGCTAAACACTCCTTTTCAATTTGAACATATCTTCGTTCTATGTCTGAAAGGGTTCTTGAAGCGAACGTCACTGGTTGTCCTTCTTGTAACAGTGTTGCACCTAGGCCGTATTCACGTACGTCACACTGTATCATTACTGGTGCTGTGACATCATAGAACCGAAGTATCATGTTTCTAGCTATTAGCTCCTGAATCTTGTTGAACGCTTCTTGTTGTTGTGATTGCCATGCCCATAATGTGTCCTTGGGTGGTCAGCTGACGTAGTGTATTTGCCACCTCAGCCAGGTGTGGTAAAAATTCAGCCATGTAGTTGGCCATTCTCAGAAATCTCTAGAGCCGCACTTCCTTGACACTTGATGGAGGTTTTAAATCCGTAATAGCAGTGACCTTTCCTGGGTCTGGTTGGATTCCAATCCTGGTCAGTTGATGTCTGACGCATGTAAGTTCCGGTACCCAAAAAGCAAATTTCCCTGAGTTCCATCAGATGCCTGTGCTTTGGGACCTCTCCAATAAATGTACTAGGTTTTGATCATGATCTCATTCTACCTCTGTGACTGTCTCTCCACATCCATAGACTAACACATTATCTGCTATGCCAGTGACTCCTTTCAACCCTGTGATTGCCTCATTCATTCATTGTTGAAATTCTTCCGGTGCTGAAGACAACCCAAATGGCATACGTTGTCAACAGTATCTACCAAATGGTATCCAAAATGTAGTTAACATGCTACTGGCTTCATCCAGAACTACAAGCCAAAAACCATCTTTGGCATCCAATTTAGAGAATACCTTTGCTTTTGATAAAGAAGGTATGAGATCCTCCATAGTTGTCATAGGGTACCTTGGGCGCTGTATAACTTCATTCAATTCTTTGGGATCTAGACATATCTGCATTTTTCCCGGCTTCATGACCGTTACCATACTTGAGATCCAGTCCGTGGGTTCCGTCACTTTAGTAGTGACTCCTCTTTCTTCGAGTTTGGTCAGCTCTTTTGTAATGGCTTCCTCATTGCTGCGGCTACACGTCTTGGAAGGTGTTGGACTGGTTGTGCTTGATTATCAATGGTAATGTGACATTCACCTGGAAGTCTTCCAAGACTGTCAAAAACATCTGCATACTCTCTGAGTATTGCTTCTTTTGTGAGGTTCTGACCTGTACCTGAACCACTCTTGGAGATCAGAAAGGTTTCTTGTTTCATACTTAATCGTTGGTGATAATGTCAGAACTTTAAGACTCTCGCATGTTTCCACTGATATCAACGGTGGGCGCTGCTATACATCAATAACAAAGTCTGCGTCTTATTTTCTTTCCAGGTATTTTAACTGTACTGCACATTGACCCAGAGGAGTCATGGTTGACCCATCATAGAAACAGAGTCTGATTGCCGATGGTCGTAACTCTGTTGTTATTCCTTTCCTTAATTGTTGATACACTGCGCTTGTCATAACATTCACCGACGAGCTGGAATCTAACTGGCATCCCACTGGCTTTTCTCTGGCCTTGGCTTCTTTTGCTGATTTCATTGATATAGACACCATCCATTTCCTGTCGCTCTTGGATTGTTTAGTCCCCAGTAAACTTCTGACGTCTTGCCACCACGTGAATACGTTTCCAGTATGATCACTGGTACCAACCGTCTCAGACATATGCGTTTCTTCCTCTGCGCTATTTGGATCAACTGCGTGAATTGGTTTTTTTTTATCACCTGTCTCTTACAACATACTCTCACGTACTGGTTCGTCTTACTGCAGTTCTTGCACTGCACGCCATATGCAGGGCATTTCCGTGGTGGATGTGTTAGTCTGCAGTTACCGCATTCTTGTTCTCTCTTGTACTTGTAATGGCCTTGGGGTGCGCTCTGTATTTGGTGAACATCTAATTCAGACTCTGCCATACATAGCGGTTGGTTTGCTGCTTTCTGCTGCTGACTTGTCATTGATATCATATGTTGCTTAGTAGCCTTCATTGTTTTACACATCTCAATAGGCTTTTGAAGGTCCAATGAAGCTGTACCGAGCAAACGTTCATGTGTACTGTCGTTGTTGATGCTGATAACTAACTGGTCCCGGATGAGTCGGTCTCATAGGCTTCTGAATTCTCATGACTTGGCTAGTTGCTGTAGAGATGACATGTATTGTTGTATTGACTCCCTGGGTTGTTGTCTTCTTGAGTTGAATACAAAGCTTTCATAGATTTCATTCTTGTGAGGCTTGAAGTTCTTCTCCATTCTGTCCAGGATGTTTTTTGGAACTTTCAAGGCGTCCGCGCTTATTGCTAGCTGTTTGAGGATGTGGTTCGCCTCCTGGCCCATGACTGTTTTCAATGTCACGACTCGTACTGCATTGTCTTTCTCAGCTACTCCTGTCACTACTTTGTAGTTTTCCTATTCTTCTCAAAATTCTGTCAAGTTCCTCCACTGGTCGCCTTCTGTACTGACTGGCTGGGGTGCTGGTAAACTGCTCGCCATTGTTTAGTGGAATCCCACTTCTGACACCATGTTCCAGTGTACTCTCACTCTAGTAACTTTATTGCAGTCGTAGAACAAGAACAATGAATTCACCACAGACACTGCTCTATGTAGCCACTCAACACCTGCAAACATGCTAATGCATACACATGCTGGGTAGCACCTGTAATAGGTGCTACTTACACTTCTAGCAATGATAATGGCCCTGTTATAGATGACTTCTCCTCAAGAGAAGAAGTGCATAACGAGCTGCTTCCACTGAACACAAGGAAGAACTCAGGAGCAGACGGAATATCCATTCAACTATGCATTCCAGTAATAGCAAAACATCTCGCTCACCTCTTCAATCTTAGTGTGAAGACAGCCTGCCTTTCAGATAAAAATGCACTTGTTTTTGAGAAATTCATCAGTATTTGTAG
Organism: Nicola tetela; assembly: GCA_028565695.1. NCBI lineage: Eukaryota > Metazoa > Porifera > Calcarea > Clathrinida > Clathrinidae > Nicola > Nicola tetela. Next base: position 10,898 of record JAOWAW010059121.1, on the reverse strand, counting down.
TCAGAAAGAGCATTAATGTAGACTGTCGGAGCCGTGTCTGTTTGTATTTCCTTTGCAGATTGACTTACAGACTTCTGATAAAAATGCCTTTTTAGTGTCTATGCTTCTGTGAAACCTCAGTGACCTGAAACAGTTCTCCACTGCTTCTTTGATCATTCCAAAAAGTTCCTCGGAGAACACCAGGTGTCTGTTCTTGACATCAAAGACTCTTGACACCAGATAGTTCAGGTTTTGCTTAGAATTACTAGTAAGTTGTTTTGGATAACGGTCGACTTCACAGCAATGTTTCTCAGTGTAGGACTGAAGAGGTGCTTTCAGGGCTTCAAACAAATCAAAATGGCTTTGTTGATTTACTCTAAAATGACTTGTAACATTGTGGAAGGCCATAATGTCTGCTGGAAACATTAACAATGCCAATTCTATATCTGCTTGTGGAAAACTGCTTTTGAGATATGGTAAGATGCATGTCGCCCCTGGTGTTAACATTGGGGAGCCCTCGGTTTCCGTTATCCCAAACACAACAGAAAATATCACGGAGCAAATCAAACAAGTTAGTGTGTGTCGATGTTGTCGCAAGATCTTTGTGAAACCATGTACAGTTGGTTCATAGAGCTGATGAAAATTTTCAGGCAAAAATTTCGATGTTGCAAACAGGCATACCAATCCTTTCAAGAAGCACTCTATAACCTGTTGAACTAGACCGTACTGGGGGGACTTTGGGATAAAGTTTGCTGTAAACAAGAGCCTCTTCAGCCATAGAGTTTGCATCAAACTCAGTGTTGCTCTTTGAAATTCGGTTGGAGAAGGTTCACAGGCAAAGGTTAGCAGGAAAGTGAAGTAGCCTTTGCATATATCTAAGCCATTGGAGCAGATACGGAGTGCCATTTCTATCATTGGATATATGTCCCAGACAAGCAACACAGCAGTGAAGGCCATGTCCAACAAAAACACTGCTCTTTGAGGCTTACTATAATCAACACTAGCTGCTGCAACACCGGCAGCAAGGCAAGGAACACACCAGTGCATTCTAATTGGACACTTATCCCTTTGAGGAAACCATGCGTTAAACACACACAAAGTTGTCTCGTATGCATCTACCACATTTCCAGTATTCCACTGAAACCAGCCAATATCCATGGCGAGGTCCAAATAGGCCACCCTTGTTGAAGAAAATTTCTTTAGATATTGCTGTACAAATGGATGGGTTTGCTTTGACCAAAAATAAGCTACATTGCGGTCACCGCAACTCGCTGATTCAGAGAATGTGTATAGCAAATCATTGTCAAAACCCTGCAATAGGACTGGAAGTATTTTAAACTGGCCTTCTGGAAAGCTTATGCATTTCCATACGGTAGCAAAGGTATCTAAACAGCTTCTGCAGGGTGCCTGTCGTACCCCTGCAAAGAGATGGTCATGGTTTCTTTGACACAATTTGACAGCTGCCATAATCTTGTGGTTAAGGCTGTCTCTGTCTCCCAGGCGCCAATGACACCAGACCAAACTCATGAGACAGCGGAACTCAATCCACCAGTTTAAACAAGTTGCTGTGTTACACTGTAAGAAGTCAATTGCAATCTGAAGTTGCACCACTTTGGAGACACTGTCAGTGGTTTTGAAATGAAAATAAGCGAGGTAGATGTCCATCTCAGGTGCTGAGGTAGGGAAATCAGAACATTTTCTTGCTTTTGCAAGACGAAACGTTTCCGTAGAAATGCTTTCCAATCCAAGTGTGATTTTTAAAAACATTTCAGAAAGTCTTTCAGTAACTATTGCACTGACTAAGGTCACATGATTTTGCTCTGCCGGCTGCAGTGCTAGCTTGTAAGTATACAACTCATGCCTAACTTCACATTGCACTGCCTCGTGCATCACAACGAGCTTTTCAAGATGTGATACACTAACCAGGCCAGCCTTCAGCAACAGTCGAACACCATCCACTGTTTCATGCATGAAAAGCTCCAAGTAAAAGCCAATCAGTTCAACGAGCCAAAAGGGAATGCCATTCGGTGAAAGAAGAGATAGTGCATAACAAAGAAGGATAGCCGGACGTTCCAAGAGTATTGAATCAAGTCCTGTCCTCACCACATGGTAGAACCCACGAATGTGGATGTGGCCCGCAGCCAGTTGATCTGAACTTGTTCTGTAAAATTGTTTTGAGGTTTTCTGGAAGAGCCTGATGCTTTGGAGGCTAATATTTCCTTCAGCAAACTGATAGGCAGCCAGACGAACTGCAAGCGGTACACCCAACATATCTTTCTCCAGAAAGAGACAGACCCTGTTTTTAAGCACATTGTCATTGCTGATGTCATCTAGCAGCCTTCTTTGGTTCTTTTCGTTGAGAACTTGTTCAAACAGATGGAAAGCCTCACCAGAAGACAGAGGTGGAACATCCAGCGATAACACACGTTGTGGGATTAACTTCTTCTCCACCCATGCTAGCTCACATACACTTGTGAAAAGGATGCAGTGCTTCAGTGTATCTGGAAGTAAAGACATCACAAAGTCTGGTTGGTGAACATCGTCAAATATCAGTAAGAATCGTTCCTGTGACAGCCCAAGGAATTTACGGAAGTTTAGGATCGTAGAATTCTTGTCAGCACAAGAGGATAAGACGAGCCTGATGTCAGCAAGAAGAATCTCCTCAGTTGTAGCTTGGAAAGAGTATTGTACTTTGAATATGGTCCTTAGTTGTGCAGCTATTGCTCTCGCAATCGAGGTTTTTCCAATGCCATGAGGTCCGTGCAAGAGAATGTGACACCCATGGTTCTCTTGCTGTGCTGTCAAGAAATTAGATTTTACCCGTTTCATGAGGTCATTCCTGTCAATGAGTTGTTGTGGATATGAATGAAAGAGCCTGGCAGTGATGTGCTGATCATAGTCTGACTGAATGGCGTTTACGGCCACAGAGATATTCATCCATTCATGTGAAGCAAGAGCATATTCATTGCTGAGGTAACTGTGATCTCTGAAGAGCTGTTTTATTTCCTTTCCTTCCACAGTTGACAAAGAGGTAGGCAGAACTTCAAGAATTCTACTTGCCAACTCCAAGCAGTGTAACACCTCTTTAAGCGAGATCTCACCTCCATGTGAGAAAAAATTTCTCAGCGCTAATATTCTTTTAAGGCTGGGTTTTACACTCACAAGGGCATTAGTCAAAGTTGCCCCTTCAGCAGACATTTTGAAGAGCTTATTTAGTTTTGCTGAGTCAGAGAATAGTCGTACCAATTGCTGTAAGTCCATAGCATTGCCATTTAGTCCCTCAACGTTGGTGCCCACTTCCTTCAACACACTGATAAGTTTAAGTTGAAGACACTTTAACATGCGAAGAATAATAATTCTGCTGACATCCTTACCAGAAAGAACTAGTTGAGTGATTTCCTTATGTTTGGCAGATTCAGTTGAGTTGCACAGACTTGTCGAAGGGCTAGGTTGATGTGTTCTAAAGTTTGCTTGGCAGTATATTCCAAGCTTACTTGGCGCTTCTTTGCTGACCTTCACAACCTGTCTAATAACCTAAGTGAACGTACAGACACAAACACAGGCAGAGGCCGTCACAAACATACATGCACACGCACACACCACAACAAGTATACATTGGTCACTGTGGCAGGAACTTCATTGATGTACACACAAAATACCAAGTAAAGAAACTATCATGGATCTACATGCAGTGATCAATGTCCTTCTCTTAATAAAAAAATACTGGCCACTGTCCCACATATTAATTTTGCAATACTGAAAGGATTTCTTGCTTTTGATTTCAATGAGAATGGGATATACAGGTAATGTTGGAATATTTTCTCAACGTTTTATGACGCATAGGTAGAAAGAATGGATGACTGAAACTCATGATAACCTTCAGCATGTTAATAAACGGAATGCACATCAGCTGTTTGTCTCAACCTTAACCAGACGAAGCTTTAGAGGAGCTCCAGCATGCATGTGGCATAGCTTTTTCAGTCCCCATTGCAGCTACTCTCCAGTTTTTGTGCTCAGATGAAAGGATCAACTAGCTGTGATGATTAAAGTTACAGACAAGCGTTGCCTTGTTTCCCAGTTCTTAAAATAAAAAATCCCTAGATGATGCACGAAGACAAACCGTGTCAAGCGTTATTAAATATCTGGGCTAGAGCTCATGTCCACTATCAAGAGAAGAGAAGACAAGTGTCAAAATGCTCTAAGAAGGGAAATTTGAAACCTGAAAATATATCTGAAAAGTGGTCATTCAGATTTTCTGGTGTACTATTGTAGCACCTTTTCCAACAAAAAAAAGAAAAAAAATTAATCAGTTCCCTGGGCAAGCGCTTAGACTTTCTGAGCAAACAAGTGACTTTTCTTAAAGGAAACCTAATAAGGAAAATGTCATGAAGGGGCAAGTTCGAATTTTTAGCCCTTTGTAAGCTACCAATTGAAAAGAAATTGGAGGCACAATATGTCTCCTGGCCTGGATAGGGTTAATCATTAATTTGCTAATTTCACGGGCCAGGAGGCAAGGATTAGGCGACTGACAGACAATCAGTTCCCTCTACCAAATCCTCTTTTGCAGTTGCATGAACTCAAGGACTTACTAGCACAACGATTTCGGTAGATTCGAAAAAAACATATATGTTCTGCTGTTTCTCAAAGTTTGAGAAGTATAACTGAAACTCACGTTTAATGCATCGCACAAGTATTCTCTTGAGCAGATTAATACATCCTGCAACTTGAAGCGTCGCCACAAATGTTCCAAGCTACGAAGACACCGCTCCACTTCGTTGACAGAAAGACGGGTGCCGTGGAAAAGTGCTGTTCTTGTCATCTTTACACAATCCACCTCGATCGCCATTTCCTGAAGAACAAGACCGGGAAGCTTTACATTGTCGAAGTCTACGGCGTCCTCTAAAAACACGCTGTCCAAATTGTTGAGCAGAATTTCCATTACAAGGTAAATGTCACGACTCAGTACGCTGGGGTCCTTTTCGAGACGTGTAACTAGTCGTGATCGACCCATACTTTCTGTGACTTCGACGAGCCATCTTTGCTCTCCATAGAGCCTCTTCATCCTGCAAGTAATGTACTCCCAAAGAACTGGCGTTGCATTAGCGAACACGCGAAGAAGAACGGCCACAGCAAGTTCATCAGGGCACGCTTGGAATGTCAACGAGTGGCGTTGTCTGTTAGATTTTTGTTGGCTTTGCATCATGTAGAAGCCCAAGACCGGAGTAGCCACAAGAAACAAGCTCGCCTTTTTAAGCCAGAAGAAACTGCTCCCTTCTCTGTGAAATAGGCGACGGTGAACAAACGAATTGCTGGCGGATGGGACCTTCCCTACTGGGCTGCAAGATTCTATCTTCTTACATAAAGATACAGAGTTAAAGATCAAAGTCTGTACACTGAAAAAGACGACGTCGATCCTGGCGAAGGGTTTGAGTCGACCGTCACATCGTGTTCACGACGAACTGTATCGTCGATTTGCAGCGCTTTAAGCCAATTTATATCCATCCCTACTTCTGCTGAAATAGCAAAAGGGAATCTTAAATCACGGTCCGTTAGGCACAGCGTGTGGTCTGAACTCAGATGCCCTTCCTCAGTGCTCATGGAATTGTGAAGTAGAAATAAATTTAGATTGCCTTTGCCATATATGGAGAGGGGATTTCTTCAATCCAGTCTACCTGTATGTGAACGTGAACCTTTCCGTTGACCTAGTAATCATTAGGGACGAACACGCAAAGTGTATAGTGCACGAAAAAGGGCTACACTTCAGTTATAATTAGCTTATCCTGAGTATAGGGGACTCATACTCACATATCTTGCAAACGTTTTACTAGCCCCGCACAATCGACTGCTTCAATAAACACATGATCTTTCGAACGTTAACAGTTTCAGTGACGTCCTCTCCAACTCTGAAAGGCAGTGAAGTATTGCAATCAACTATTCCTTTTATGGTAGCTCATAATGTTGCAGTGAAGTATTGCAATCAACTATTCCTTTTATGATAGCTCATAATGTTGGCTCTTTCATATTTCTTGGCAGGTATTGTGTATGAAAACTTAATTTTTAATGCCGAGCCTGTGGTAGATATACCGATATGTTAATGTGCATTATGTTGGACGCGGGGACCATGCCACCGCGGTGAAAGCTAACATCGTGGAGAGAATGTATCAAGATCAACGTTATTCACACTTGTAATCGAAATTCTAAACCTGCAGCTCACCATTGACAAGACCGAAAGTGAATCTCCCTCGATCTAGTAAACCTTTTCTCTACTTGCCCTGTCCATTACTCTTTCACTGTGTCTTCACTGACCTAGATTCTCGAATCTGTTCAGCATGAATAAGGTGTTTAGTAAACGGCTAGCAACTGTTTGAGAAAGTGCCAACTCTGCTTCTGTGATTAGGATACTACCCTGGCTGAGGAAAGGCCGTCTGGATAAGGCAAGCCGCCTTTGAAGCCGGAATGATTGGCATGGCTGCTAACCAGATGAGCAAGAAATGGGGTACGGGTGTAGCTGTCTAAATTAGGTGAAACCATGTCGTAGTTTTCCGCTCACAAATACGCCCAGTAGTAGGCCCAGTTAGGTGATGTTTTTTTGTTCACCGAAGTTGATTAGAGAGTTCCCGAAGAACCTCTTTAAGCTTTATTATAAAACGGAGAAAAGCCGCAGTAATTCATCGATGTCTCCGACTCTTTATAGTTACACGTACTCGTAATTTCAAGAGTGGCCGTAAAATCTTCCCGCAATGGAACATTCCACATAAAAGAATTTAGCCCTGACATAGGTGATGATTGTATCTCTTTGTAAGACATGGTGTGCTCACTAGGCGCCGGCAATCCTAAATCAGTGAACAACTACGTTGTAGAAAATACATTGGACTTCCCAACTTTAAAGGAACATGGCCATGTTCGGAAACTCTTCCCCGGACAGCCCCAACTACGCTTACGTACGTTACATTTCGGTTATCTTCCTTGAGCAGTGGAGCTCTACTCAGGAAAGGGTAGGGTAATTTCGATCCTCATGGACTGCAGCTGCGGGAGAGCGTGACGCCAGTGGTGGATATGATAAATGGATAACAATAATTGAAGGGACCTAAACTGCTCTTATTCGGCGATGAAAACAAGTGGATTTAGTTTTCAGTTACGATAGCTCGGAAAGCGTGTTTTCTTGAGAGTGGAAACCAGTCTGTAACACTAAAGAATATGGCTTTGACGATTAGTCGCCAGGCTTTATCGTCATTGCAAAGCCGGGTCTTGGCCCCATCAACTGACCCGGCGCTTCTAATTCGAGCCTTCTCTCGGACCACGCCCAATCCGCGTCCTACGGCCAAGTTACCAAAGTGTGTCTGTCCGTCAGTTAGTTTTCCCGAGCCGTCGTACCATTCTCCACTGGATGAGCTTTGCATGGCAGGGGATCATCTCCAATCACCTGTAACAAATGTTACCACTCCCAATTTATTTATAGGGATGGTGAAGACTTTCTTCAATTTTGAAACCCCATCCATCTCTCGGTGCAGAATATTGTGTCTATGGGTCGCAGGGCGGTGCTAACTACCAGTACCAACGGTTGCCCTTCCGCGATGTTGCAGAAATTCGCATATTAATGCTTGTCCTTGGAGTACAGGTTGACGCTTTGAACTCTTGGAGAGTAAAGAAGCATGCTGTAGAAATGAATTTGTCACATTTTCCTTATCATATCCTCGCTTTTTCTCTCCAAATCCCACCAGAGAAACTTTGTGCACCTTCCTGTAAATTTCTTTACGGATTATTTGCCAGGAGTTAAAAGTGGCAGAGATGTTATCGCCTACTCTGTGAATAGTGTGATGAAGGACAATGGTTGCTTACCAAAGATATACCAAGCTGACTTTAGGGGAGAATGACTAGTATAGGGGCTGGAACGCACTCCTGGCCCTGGGCCAGCGCCTTTTTTTCCGGCTGCTGTACATGTGCAACCCCTACCGTAGGCCGAAGCCTTTATTCCAGCTGCCCTATACCCCTAGACTGGTTCCTTTTTCCAGATGAGCTCCTAGACCGGTATTTTTTCCAGATCCAGGCTGGTTAACAGACAACATTTAGAGCGAGTCATCAAATTTGGGGCGTTCTCGGGCAGTCCCTAACCGTTTCGTGATTACACCGTAGAACTAGCTCCCCGAGTCATAGTGCTTCCAGGCGCTCCTGGGCTACTCAGACTCTGTTGCCCCTCCGGTGCTTCAGCACTCATCGCATTTCAGTTGGATTTGTTCTTTCGCTTTAGAAATCCCTGTTACTACAAAGACATTTCCCAGCTACTAGAAACAAGACATGAGAGCGCTCTGTCAACACATCGCCAGAAGAAACACCACTTAGACTTCCTTAGCTTTTTCTCTGCTCAGACCAATTGCACAGCTACTCGTTTACATGTGTATGTGTATAACTAAAGATTTGCTAGGCAGCAGGAAAGCCTTGAAAATACATGTTGGTAGGCAAATGAAAAGCTGTAATGAGAGAAGGGAGGAAGGTGACTTACTGGTATAAGGGTGCGTGAAAGCCCGTTGATGCATTACTCAAGGGTGCGTGAAAGGGTGCGTGAAAGCCCGTTGATGCACTACTCAAACCTCCTTCACGATACTAGACTGGAACAAAAATGTTTTAGAATTGTGTGGTTCTTAACTTGATTGCGCTGGGACTTGTGTAATACACGGCTGTAGAGACTTGACGGTTAGATATCGACAATTTAGAATAACAGTCAACATGTTGAAAGAGAACCAAGTTGTCAATCTAGCATATACCAGCGGGGAAGCAGTACAGATTCGCCGGTGTCATAGCCTCCACGGCGGTTATGAGTTGTCTTATGCATAGAAATACAGTCCATTATGATCACCACCACCATGCATGGGCTAATAATAGACACAATTAAGAAGAAGTAATAAGCAATTTTTCTCCAAACCGTTACACTCTACTGGAGCTTTATCAAACTCGCTTTCCGGAGAGCCGATATATTTCCAACAGCTGGGAAAAGTAGCCCGATAACGCCTCATGGACTTTGGCCCAATCGATATCAGTGCTAAGATCTAGACGATAATCTGACGGTGGTTGTTTCTCTTGCGCAATGCGCATGCTGCTGAAATCTTCTCATCACGACCGTCTTCGTCTCCTAGTTGCCAAAGACACCACGCCAAACTTATGAGACAGGAAAACTCATTCCACCAATTTAAAGACGTTGCTGTGTTATACTGTAAGAAGCAGTCAATTGCAATCTGGAATTGAACCACTTTGAAAGAACTGTGGGAAGTTTCCTCTCCAAGCACGCAGGGTATCTATGGCTCGCAGGCCATGCTCAACGGCCCGTGGCACCGAAAGCCTTTCCTCCGCCGAGTTGCAGAAAATGACTTACTATCTGCGGGGATTCCAGTACAGTCATTATTTTAGGCTTGGCACTTCCGGAGAGCGACAAAGTAGCAAGTTGTAGAGATGAAATCCTACCATTTCTTGATCCTTTCATTTTCTGTATTTTAATTTTGCCTTCCAAAATCCAGTTTTCAGAAAGTGTTCCCTGTGAATTTTCGTAATGAATGGCTTAAACTTTGCACGAATATCGATGTTTAAGCTTAGTGTCAAAAAATCGATATAATATATTTTTGTCACATCACTTGGAAAACTGCCAAAGCCTGTTGGTAAGAACATTCAGGTAATGTTCTCTTTGAGAAGCCCAATGCTCCTACCCCCGCAATGCCTCTCTCCTGGCTGTGATAAGGTTCGCGTTTTGTAATTAAACAGCCCCTTGGTGGGCATTAAAAGAATCCTTGCCAACATATGCACTCGACATTAGGATTTCAAGGGATTGCACATTATCTTGGATGCAATGATACTTCACAGAGGTTAAAGGATGGATCCCAAATTACGAACAAATTCCAAAAAGTGTGGCGGTTGTCACCGCACAGGCTGTCCTCCGTGATACAGCTGTGCAGTGTAGCTTACTTTGCGTGAGAAAGTCAAAGGCACAGGAGTAACACAACTGAAGATCTGCTAACACAGGTTGGTGCATGTTACACCTGTCTCAAACTCAGTTTTCATTATTGACAGAAAGATTTCGCAGACTGCTACAAAGGCATCTCCTTCCCTTTAAAACTAGCTAGAGGAAAGGCTAGCTACATACTGGTACTGTTTATAGGAGATAGAACAAGCGTAGAGAGAATTTATCATGGTCGAAGAGAGCACACAGATGTAGGAAAGTGTTGGTATTTAGAATCCGCCGTACAAAAGTTTAACCATCGACTGCGCTCGGCATCTTCTCTCAGCACTTGATCTAGACACGCTCGAGTCACGACGGAATATGAAATTGGCTTTGCTTGGATTTAAATTAGCCAACAAATCACTATCAGGCCTAGGTCACCTTCTCAATGTTGTATTCCCATCCCGTACACTGCAATACCCACCTCGACACACGCACACTTTCAGCACCCCCTTTCCCAGAACATCAGCTCACGAATCTACCAAGTTTCATCATTGCTCAACGCTTTTTCTAAAAATCTACAGAGCACTACCTCATACGATACCTTCAAAAATGCGGTTTCGAAAGCCCTACTAAGTCAGCATTGCACATGTTCTTCGTTCCCATATCCACACTAATAATCGCTGCATCAATCCATATACTTTACCTTCTACATGAATAAGTGTAATCAGTATCTCTCACACACATATTGCACTTAACTTTGCTTTCATCATATTTTTTGTTTAGTTTTTTATTTATGCTGCATCTACTACACACATTGTGTTCCCACACACTGGCAACAATGCCATCATTGTGGCTAATAATAATAATAATAATAACAACAACAACAACAACAATAATAATAATAATAATAATAATAATAAAGAAGAAGAAGAAGAAGAAGAAGAAGAAGAAGAAGAAGAAGAAGAAGAAGAAGAAGAAGAAGAAGAAGAAG
>JAOWAW010059010.1:0-16857 GCA_028565695.1 Nicola tetela | reverse complement strand
TATAGTATAATAAAGGAGGAACACAGTGGTTCATGTGAAGGGTGAGCTATAGGTACTATAGTATAATAAAGGAGGAAGAAAGGAGGAGAAAATGTAGTAAAGATTCCACATAAATAGATGGAGGAGAGGGTGATGGAGATATGCTAGAGAAAGAAAAAAAGTGAGGGAGAGAAAGAGGGAGATGAGAGACTGGTGAAAGAGAAAGCCTGAGGAAGAGACTCAGAGAAAAAGAGAGGGAGGGAAAATGGAGAGAGAAAAAGAGAAAGATCTAGGATGAACTGTTTGGTGAGAAAATGTTCCAAACACTAGACAACGATGATTTAGAGAATGCATAAGGGTTTTTTCCCTTCCCTCCCCCCTCCACTTGCTGGTGAACAAAAAACAAGCACATATTCCTGTTTTTCTGACAATGCCATACTTTTCTAGTCATCACTCTGAACCAGGTGGCAATTTGCAACATTTCTGTCCTAATGACCATCAGTGTGTAGACAGAATCATGAGTCCTGTTAAATTATGTCTTGATGCTCAGCAAAAATAGTTCCTTAACCAATTCTATCGTCAACTGAATTAAATTGTTCAGCACATTTTTCTGGGTGTGGCTGTAACCCAGGCAGTAGGCTTTAGGTTATCTTGCTCTGAAAGAGAAGCACTTGCTCTATACATAATTATTTTGCATCTGGTGAAAATAGTCAGCAAATTTCCTGGAATGCCAATAAAATCATCGTCATTTATTCTCTTTCAGTTTTTGGTTGACATAACAGCAGCCAAATATCGTTGAGTGCAACCACTCATGAGCATTGCAAGTGTTTAGTAACAGTGCCCACTGTGTACTGTTGTTATTGGGATTTCTCTAGGCATTCATGTACATGCACACACAGGCAGACACATGTCCACAGCCCATTCGTACAGACTTCACAAAAAAAGCAACACTGTGTGATACACATCAATGACTCTTACAAATTTCTAGGCCTTCAAACAAGGAATTGCCATATACACTTAAGAAAAATGAAGACAACATAGCATCAGATATTTTAAAGGTTGTGAGAGCAAACAAAACAAGCCCTAAAATTCAAATTCAGTTTGGGGTGTTTGCTTGTGCAAGTATTTGATATTTCGGCAAGAATTCTGAAGAGATTAGCAAGTGTGAGAGTGTTTGTTTATTAGTACCAGTTGATGCAAACTGCACAGCAGACAACACAACGGGAGTGAAAACCGCAGGGAGAAAAAAGTAAGCAGAAGTTACTCCGAACAGCAGTGAGGTATTATGAATGCTGGTAATCAAATGTTAATTACAGACAGGCGGCCTCAGGTTGTGAGCCTAAACGTTTTGTGGGGACATTGGCAGATTATGTCACTTCCATGATAGTAATCAACTTGAGAGCAGAGCATTTGGAGTGTGTAACCATAGAACATCAGAGTATTAGATAGTTACCATGGCAATACCAGTGTGGTGTTGTACAGTTGTCATGGGTATAAAATCGGCCAGAAAATCAGCATGGTAATAGCGCCAGAGAACAGAAGAGAGTTACCACGGTGACATGAATCTGAACGGCGGAGTCACTCTAAAAGCAACAATTGAGTTTTGGAGGCAATGGACATTTGAGCAACACTGGAACTTAAGCAAAGTACATGCTTGTTCCAAAGTCGCCACACAGTTGTACAGCTCGCTGAAGGTCAGCAGGTACAAAAGTATCCTCGTGGCCAGATGCAGCTGAACTTTCTTCATCAGAGCTGTACAAAACACCAAGCAGAGGGAAATGGGTGAGTTACACTTGTTGAGGAAACCCCAGAATACCAGTAGACCTCCCTTACCAACATCAGTTCAGAGTATTATCCAAAAAAAGAAGTGACTTCCACAAAAAAAAAAAACTGATGTGTGTGTGTGTGTGTGCTGAAAACGAGCACTTGCACTTTATCCAACGTGCTTCCCTGAAATATCATGTGGAGGATGAGAAACAAAACCAGAGACCAACTTTCACCACATGTTTCCCCTGGTGCACAAATTTGAAAAGTTGGAACTGAGTGGATCATTTACACATAAAGGTCTTACCAATCAAGCTGCTCAATGTGATAGCGTGCACGGAATGCAACCAGATGAGCGTAGTATGCCGGAGCTGGGATGCTCACTGAGCGTGTGCAGCGCACATAAGTGTGACATAGCTGATAGGACAGCTGCTGGAGTCTTTCAGCTGAGAACATGTTGTCATCCCACAGAACATGGTAATGAGTCGGCCGGCTTGTTCCCTGAATTGATAAGCACATTTCACATAAATGAAATGCACAATTAACTTTGGATCAAACAAGTCATTATTTTATACCAGCTGCATGGCAACATCATGACACAATGATGAACTCTCTTCGGAATTGGCAGGTAGGTACTACTGCATTTCTACAGTGCTCTATTCAGATGACTGAACTGGGCAGGAGGATCGTTGATACATCTTCTAGGTTTGGTGCATCTGGAGGCATGGTGGTCTCACCTGAATTCCATAATGACTGCATAGGAAAAAGTCATGCTCAAACGGATGTGTGATGGCATCCTCTACAACTGTGCCAGGGGGGATATTTCCACTCTTGCCAACCTAGAAACAGCCAAGAGCAATGTAACAGTTGTGCATTTAATTCAGGTCAGCAGGTCATTTCTTCTCTTGATTCAAGTTCAGTACTACCCACATTAAAAAATGTCAAACCTGTAACTAGACACGTTTGTGCATGCAACAGCAATAGAGCCAATATAAAAGAAAAACCACCATGTACTGGCTCATTCAGTTCAGATTTTGCTCAGGCTGAAACCAAAAACCAGAAAAGAAGCTGCACACACCTGGTCTCTTTGGTCAGCACAGAAGATGCGTGTATGGTGCCTCTTTTGCACAACCACGAAGGTAATCCCAGGGTGGTAGTCAACTTCTAGAGACTCGCATGCATTACGAATTGAACGGAGTTCTTCACTCAGGCACTGCTGGAACTGGCCTTCACTCACACCATCCCTGTAAAACAGAATGCGTTTCGGCTTGCATCGCGTTGTGCGGTAAAACGCCAACAGCATGTCTTTAGTCATGTTCATCAAGTCAGCAATGATTTCCTGCACAAGAAAAACAACCTGTCAGAATAAACCATGGCATGTTGACATAAATAAGCTTACAGCTGCTTGAGACTACATTTCACTATACCACAACTGGCTGAATAAACACCCAGGCGTTTTTTTTCCAATGCCTCTTTTGCAGGGGTGCTTATTCGTGCATGGGCCATTAGTGCTTTTTTTTTTAAACATACTCAGCCAAGATCTACCAGCACACCTTCATGTTTTGATACACATACCACAGTAGTTCTGTTGATTTCCCATTTAACATACTGGCACTGCAATGGCTGTTTATTATTTTTCTCCAAGCCTTTGTTGAAGGGCAGGCCACTAATTCAGAGGGGTGTTTATGCATGTACAGGTGTTTATTCAAACACATTACATGTTCTGACAGTTATCTGCATGTTTTTTTTCCAAATTGTCCCACAATGTATGAGATGGTAACCTGTAAACTTTCACTCAATGAAATTTCAAAGTGGAATCACATTAGAACTGTTCTACGTTAGCAAAAGTGCGACTGAGAGTAGCAATTAATTTGAATGGTGTCATGGTTGTGTTTGGAACTTGATACAAATGTAGCATTGATTGCGCACTTACCTGGCGATGCCTCTGCACACGCACCACAGCACGGTACTTGCTTGGGTGTGCGTCCATGCTACCCACTAACTGGAAGCACGCAAACAACAGAAGACAGCATCGTTAGAAAACACCATACACACACCACAAAAATGCCAAATATTATTCTTCAGCACTCTTTGCCTGTACAAGTCATAACATGTCCTCTCATGTAGATGTATATAATATGAAAAATATCTCTGTCTCCAACTCACTGCTGCAATTGATGGACTCCGGGAGTTTCCCACTCCAGGGTGTGTGACGTCAGCACCAAGCACAATCACTGGCTCACGGAAGAAATCAGATCTGTCAATTCATACACAACACATGATCTGTCAACTACAAAACACATGTGTATAGAGTTCAGTCCCAGCCCTGCAACCATATTCTTCTGCTTACATTTGCTTCAAATACCCATGTGCCTTGGCTAATACATGAGTGGACTTCTACACAGGCATGCAAGGGACAGAAAAGTCATGCTTTTAGTTGAAACAAAGTTGCAATAACTACAAAGGTGTACATTTGCAAATGACACAAAACTGAAAATTGTTACCAAGCAAAGCCACTTTCTGAGTCAGAATCAACTTGAAGTCTCATGAGTCACAAGATTCAAAGTCACCATGTGGGAGCATAAGTGCTGTCATCCAAAATTCTTACTACATCACCACTGGCCTCCACTTCATCATCCACAGTCTTGTGGGCTTATACATGAGAGGGTGCATGCACAAGTGGGCTTGCACATGCAACAGTGACTGCCGGCACAACACAGGCTTATTCACAGCAGGTAGGCATGTATATGGAAGACTATGCAAATGTGCATGGATGCCACTAACCCTGAAACCTATTGTCATCCTTAGAAAAGAGCCTCCCTGCCTTGATACAAATGCCATGGATACCAGTAAGCTATAGTAGAGTGTCCAAGCCAGGTGAAGTATATTATACAGCTATATGCTCTTCATTTTCTCTCAGTAACGGTTTGCACACATTGTCACCATGATTGATGAGTTAAAAGGTCAATATGCTGCTATTACATTCACTTTAACTTCAATACTTTATCTTCCTTGTTCGTGAAATGCACACCTCCTTTAAAATTGGCAAGTGTCACCAACAAAGACCACAACCTCAACTGTGCCTCAGATGATCTCCTCCAGAGTTCCTTGCATCCTTACCTGACTGATTTGTCAACAATGAAGTTGACACCACCCAACTTGGCATTCATCTTCAAGCAAATATTGGTGAGTGTTTGTGTCTGTGGCCGGAGAACGTTTTTCGTCTGAAGACACTGTGTGGGGACGCCAAGAACAGTGTCTCCAACACGCTTCACCTCACCTTCATTACAGGCAAAGCAATAGAAAACAGAGAAAACAAGCAGAAGTCAACAAATCTAAATGTTTCATGTCACTGCTCTGCAGCAGCAAATACTATTATTTGCTTTCGTGTTATTTTATTTTACTCTCTTCCGTGAACACTGCCTTTAACCTCTTCCATCATCTCTTGTCATCTCACTTGCTCAGTGCACTACTCAAAAATAAAGGTATTTTAGAAGGCCCTCACTCACTCTCTTGTCTCTTGTTCACATTAATTCAGAAAGACACAAAGGGAGGGCTGATTAGTAATTTACCTACAACACAGTTTTTCTGACACTTTGTGACCATCTTAAAAAATTGGCAATGGTCTGTAAATCTTCTTGCCACAATCACAGCACATCACTAGACTGTCCCTAACACCAAACAGTTCAGTTTCAAACAATAAATCTCACCCTGTTTACATACACATCAGTCTACATGCCTGCAAGTGAGCAGTTTGTGAATATTTTGGGGTGGCTTTTACTGCGTGAAACTGTACAAGAGGCCAATAGGATTATGGCAGCCCATAAGTATTCTAATTAATATGTCTCTGGTATAGTTACCATAGAAGCTGGAGCGGCCTTGCATTATGGCGAAGATCATCTGCACATGGTGTTGCTCCACCCATGAACGCATGACTGGCTCAATCTGCACAAGTCAGCCAAAATAAACACATACCCATGAGCTCTAAGTTAACTCTCTTTGACAAAAAATTGCCTCTAAAATCTGACAAAGCGCTGGTAATGTCAAGCAACAAGGACGACATAGTTTGCTAGATGCATCTTATGCATGAGAATGCTTACATCAGCTGCTCGGTGACAGACACGGACGTAAACCGGCTCTGGACTCAGCTTCATGCCTGGCAGGACACAGCATGCAGTGCAAATCGCAATTAACTTCCAACACAAAGACAAACTAACAACATGTGATGAAAACTACTTCTGAACAGAACAACTCTTCCAGACTCCCCCAAGGTGTCATGCTTATTTCAATTGCTGTAAAGATACTCAGGAAAGACCATACAGGTAATTTACCATTCACTGTGCAACTGATGCCCAGCTGACTGAAAAAGTGACGTAGACTATCTTGGTTGACACGGCGATCAAAGTTCAATATGCACCACTTGCCAATCTCCTTCCCAGTATGCATCTTCTTTCCACGGATTTCCCAAGAGCCTGTTACAAAAAAAAAATTTAATTGGCTAGGGAAAAGATTCTGCTGGTAATGCTAACCCTCCCTGGCTCTCACTCTCTCTAAATTCTGTGAAAAGCACCGCATATCCATGTGTTTGTTGACAGACATGTATGTGTGTGTGTGTGTGTGTGTGTGTGTGTCTTGGCAAGTGAGAGAGAAATGACGACCAACAATACAGAATGGAATGACTACACTTACCGTCACGTGGTTCAGCAGTCTGCTGCCGGCCCTACGATGTACACATAAACAGATATTAAGAAGATAATGTGAACAAGAAGAAAATCAGACTTGCTAGTCTCTGAAAGAGCTCACTAATTCTTGACAAATCAGCAAAAACAACATTTCAACATACCAACTGAAGGAAATCAAAACGAAGGCAGGTCCATTTTTTGTGAGCTTACCTCACTGCCGTGCCGAATGATGGGTGCTGGCAGCACACGCCCCTTGAGTCGAGTCATCTCCTCACTAATCTCAAGTTGAAAATCTCGAACAGATGGATCATCATTGATACGAGCCTGCTTGACCTGTACACATGATTCACAGAACACAAGGAAACACCACATGAATTTAAGTATTGAGCCTCCAATTAGAGAAAACGCAGTAGAACATTACAAGCATTACTCTATACATGCACACAGCTCCAAGTAAACAAATGGTAACATTTAAATCCAACTACAAGATAATAAAGACAGAGATGTACCTCTTTGGTTACAACGTCTCTTCAGGATCTACTTCCAATCCATGAAGATGACGGATACCCACTAATCCCCTACTGTAATCAGCCGAATACATAAACTAACATGCAGCTACTCTTTGAATTCAGCTATCAGTGTGGCTTCTTGTGTTATTCAGTAAAGAAAACAACCTGTGAAGAATACCATGGTTACTTAAAATGGAATCAAATTAGTTCAACACGTAGGCAACTGTGTGTCCACCAGCCAAACACTTACCAATCGCATAGTCTCAGCTGCTCGTTCTGGTGCTTTGGCTGCAGTTTTCTGCAATAACACAGCAAACAGCCACATAAGGGTCTGCAATCTTACACCATCTGTGTTGACATTTGCATGTGGAATGCTTGCTAATGAGACAGCAAGTCTTAATTGACACCAACAAAAACATCACACAAACAGTTTTTCCACTATTGTCTGCTCTCACACTTTCAAGTGATTGCCTATTGCTTTTAATAGCCAGCCCTTCTCTCATTTTTTCAATCCTAGTTCCCACTTCATGCTAGCGTAAATCAACAAAATTTCAGCTATTTCTGGCCCTATTCCCAAAGGCCTAAAGCCAACTGATGTTGAACATCTTCCTGCTTACATGCTATTAGACCACTTGAAACTTGAAATTGCATTTCCATACAGTATGGCAAAAAGCCAAAAAAAAACAAAACAAGGCTGACAGTGTGTAGAGGCCAAGAGCTGAATTTTTATGAGGCAGAAATATTCTTGATTTACAGTAACCAAACTGACCCTTATCATAGCTGAAGTCTGCGTGTCCGACAGCTTTTTTGGGCAACGCTGACCAACAGCCAAACGACATACCTGAAAAAAGAAGGGAAAACAGATAGCAAGTTCTCCTACCACTGCTCAGTCTCAACAAATCTTGCTTGCAAACATACTCCTCCAACACACTTTATATTTTACTCTCTTCAAGAACAAAAGTAACTAACCTCAAGAGGGAGAAAAGTATGTCGATCTTTCTTTCCCACTTGCAAACAGGGCAAGTTAGGATACCTGAACAAGTAACAAAAACAGAAGGTGAGCACCTTCAATACCACAACACAAACTAATCATGATAAAGTACAGAAACTCTAAAGGAATCTTTATCTGACAGACAAAACAAAAGTTGGCAATTGAGAGAGAGAACGACAAGCTATTTCAAAATGCCAGGAATTAAAGAACAACACAATATTGACATGAACAAACTTGAAGTTACCGACCGTAGTGGTCTGCGGTGCCTTTCCTCAAAGTAACTTGCAACTGACACCTCCTCCTCAGGGCCTCCTTCGGTACGTTGAATTGGAAAGCTATTGTATCAAAACCAACAAATGAAATGTAAGTGTCAATAAAAGCACAACATAAGAAAGAATGAAACTGATTAGTCACCAGAGACAATACCATCACCCTAGCAATTGACATTGGTATTGATATGGTCTCATCAAATGGCTAACTCAAAACAACCAACTGTAAACTTGACTCTCCAATCGGTCTCCCTCTCTCTCTCTCTCTCTCTCTCTCTCTCTCTCTCCCTGTTCTACCACAACTGATGTTCATTTTATAGCCTAATGAGTGACCTTTAGTTATCACCTACGCGGAACTAGGTGTGTCTGTAATGTAGATCTAACAGAATGTTTTCACTTAATAAAATGTTGGGTGCAGAAGTAAAATTGCAAGGTTAGTAAGGTAACAAGTAAAAGGAAAGTAAAGTTACAGGTGAAAGATTGAGCTATGTGTGTGTGTGTGGGGGGGGGGGGGGTAACTGTGTGGATCATCACAGTAATATATTCTACCAGCAGAAAAATATTGCCATGCTTTTAGAGATTCCTCAATTATCTTTTTTTGAGAGGGGGGATTGTGGAATTGACAACAATTCAGCAGCAAATTATCTTACCAGAGTGTTTTTGCACTTCTTGCTGGGACATCAATGACACGATATTTTCGTTTTGGCGTGCAGTGTGATGCCTCAATGCGAAGACCTGAAACAATTGGCAAGGGCAAAATAAGTCTCCATGTAAGCACAAAATATAACACTTTTATAATGAAACACAACATGAGCATAAAGACAACATGTCACAAACAAACACATTGCACACGTGTAGCCATGTGCAGTATGAGTAACTACTGTGGGAAGCAGCTCGTCTTGTTCTTGCATTGTCATAGGAACAAAAACTCTTGTGTTGAGAGATATCAAACAGGAAGATGACAAGCTGATCAACCGCATCAACACTGTCTACCTTTTAGTTCCTTCTTGAGTAGATTACGAGCAACATCGGACAATGGGCGAGTTAGATCCGGGTGATCAATAGACAGTTTGTCCTTCATCAAGGCAACAAGGAACTCAGTGACTTCTTGACCCTTGTAGAATGCAGTTGCGGAGACTGACAGACAGAGGATTCAATAGACAACCTTATCTTAGTACACTTACATATTATATTGAGTAATTTCTGCATGCACTTGAGTACTTGCGCTGGTGCACCAGGCACCATATTGTTCATGATGCATTGCACTGTAGGCTGGCTTGAAGTAAATGTCTGAACGATTTGAATGCATTGTCACAACACTGAGCATGCAAGAGTTTGTAAGTTCAAACCTTTAAAATTTACAAAGGCATGCTACCGTAGCATTGGCATGGGTCTGCAGGACTGATCAAGAGCACACAATCTGTTTTGGTTTCTGTCCCAAAACAAGGGGCATTGGCACACTTGTGTAACAACAGAGAAAGTTTCCATGCATTTGTTGATTTGCTAAATAGTTTCATTCTTGTTGCAATGTAGTTCCTTGTTGGGTCAATCACGTTATGCTAGAATATGATTTGCATGTACTCCTGGTTTTCGTCTCAAAACAATGACATGATTAGTCATAATACGTGCCTTTGGATATTTCTGGAACAGAGAGTGGGATTGAAAGGCAGTGTGAGCCTGATGCTCATTGACCACACCCTAAACACACTGCAGTACAATTGACTTACCGTCAATATTGAGCTGCATGCGCCACATGCTCGGTCTCATGCTCATGTGAAAACCACGCCAGACAACCAAGCCAGCACCAAGGTCATATCCACTATCCACTGGCGGTGTAAAGAATGAGCGCCCAACAGGCACATAGCTAAGGGAAAAACAAGATAAAGTAGTTTGGAGAACATATGTTTTAATGCTATTGCTGTGGTAGCTTGTCAGTATGGTGCCACTCACATGCTGGAAGTACTTACCGACTAGCCGGGCCGTACCGCAAGATGACGTCTAGGGATTGAATAGATGCCTGCACATCATCAAGAGCCAAAGATCCATGCTTGTCACCGCCAAGAAACTGCTGAAGAATGGCCATACTTATGCGTGCCACCCATTTCAAGGTCACCTGAGCACCAAAGAAAACCATTCACTGTAGCCATGGTCATTTGTGCAAAAGTGCAAAATGGCAGTGAGGTATGCCAATAGAATATCCATGGACTACCATTCCTGCCTTTCATATTTCAGTGATATTCCATGATGGTTTCTATGAAATTCTGGGTACTTCACAACGGTCCTTACAATGCAAAAGTATTCCAAAGGTATTCTGCAGTGGTTGAGCACCAGTACTGGCATTCCAAGTGGGTTCCATGACAATTCTCAGTACTACAGTAAGTTCTAGTGGGATTCTGTGATGGCTTTTGCAGTTTAACTGAACACTTCAGAATTACTGAGGTTTATGTACATGATGGACAGCCCACCTAGATAAAGTCACAATTCATGTTCAGTATAAAACTGACAGGGTCTGGCTGCTAGTTCATTTCACACAAGTTCTTTTCAAAATCAGAGGCCACCACAGGTCAAAGGACATGCCACACACACACGCACACACATCTTTTTGAGATGTGCTCTGTTGCTTACACCTTTCTTTTTGAATTGACACACACATGTACACCAAAAAGAAACAAATAGGAATTATGCCTGTGAAACCCACGTCAATTATATGCTTCAATAGTTAACCAGAAACTTTAAATTGTGTCTGATTAGCCACTAACACCATTCCCTGTTGACTGTGCTGACAGCTAACCAGTGAGTTCTATGGAAGGAGGACAGCAACGGTTCCTGTCTCATGCAAGTTCAATTCTCCATGAAACCACTTATCTTTGTAAATGCATTTAATAATATTCCAAGCCTAGTGTTGTCAAGGCATGTTAGCCTATGATGATGCACATGTTATGACTCTTCTTACAATACCTGTATGGCAATCAATCCTGCTAATGCAGGGCTGCCACATCTTTTGAATTGAAAATCAGACCTCCAACCTCTCTAAGGGCTCAGGTGATCTGGAGGCATGATCCCCAGAAAAATTTTGAAAATGTAAAGATCAAATGCCAATTTTAGAATGAACCTTGTCTGAAATCCACCTGAATGGAAGACTATTTTACTATGGTAGTGCAATATTGGAGGACAAATGGCCATGTTTCAGAGGTGGCAGTTGGGGGCTCTTTTTCGGAGCAGCTCTGATTTTTTGGAGCATGTGGCAATCCTGCTACTGCTATGCCATTCAATGTGTTAATTGCATGACTTAAGTAGTTTACCGAAAACCTCCGATCTTTCCCTCCTTCTTCAGGAACTGACACTTGTACAGTAATCTGGATTGAACACACAAAAGAATACAAAGCCACTTGATTAATTAAGAAGAGGATACTACCATTCTATCAAAGCTTGTGGCTAAAACGGCAACAGCAACAATGATGCATGGTGTCTTGATGTTTGGTAGTCTGCTGGCATCAGCATCTTGAGATACTGCTGTGAATGTTTTAGTTATTGGCCTCTTCATGTCCACCTTCAAATCAAGATGGCTGACCACTGCAATCCTACTCACTGCCTTAGTCTTTACAGACTGTTGTTCACTGAGTTGAGTGGGATGTAAATAAGTTCAAATAAGTAATGTTGTAGAAAGGCTTATTTCAACAGTGGACAAAAGTATTATTAACGTTGTTAGCACTGGGGAAGTTTCCCCTAAAATACCTCCTGCAACTTTTATGAGGAAGATAGAAAACACTATCTGTTTTACAGTACTAGGCCAGAATTGCCCGACGCAAAGTAGTAGAGAATTATGAGCCATCTGATTAAAGGGACACTACATGTAGTCAGCTTCTCATTCAAGTGCACTTGTTTGACAGCCATGCACATGCATTGCTTTTATGAGTGGTAGTGTGCTATTTCAGCTACATGCATACATACATACATGCATACATGCGCAGGTGAGTATCTGCATGATCATGTTCATGTGTGTAAAAAAAAAAAGCGGTGCCTGTGTCCATGTGCAATGAAGACATCAGCAGGAATGAAACAAAATTATGTGTTCAATATTTGAATGATCATCGCATTCGAATGTTTGATCATAAGTAAAATGGTTAAATATCAAATATTTGAACAGTAGCTGCTGCAGGGCACACATCATGTATCAGGATGAAGCCTCATTCATCATGTTCATAGTGCATGTGAAAAAGTATCTTGAGTTCTCGTGCATGCCATTGAATGGCACTGAGCCACCAACAGAAGTTGATCTGAAAACACTGAGCGCTGCACGGCATTGAACGTGAACAGCTGAGCAAATATGAAAGCCACCATGACTTTACACCTTCGGCAGATGAACAAAACTGATGTTGCCTTTTCCTATACTATGGTGTTATCAATGAAACGTTTGTTACTTTCTGGCTGTACAGTGGCCGCTGATCGATGCGCTACTCTCTTTAAATTAATTTGCGCTGTTTTAGCAGAAAGTTAGTGAGTGTCTTTTCAGTGGCGATTGTACCTTCACAGGTACATGCACAAACGTACCGGTATATTACGATCTCCATTGTACCATGCTAAGTGTCAGCATAATACTAATATACCGATACTAGCATGTATAGTACATGTACACATCCGTTCTGCGACTGAGCGATATTCACCAATAGAACACCAGTATTCGCTTCGGCTATTCTCTCGAATATTAGAATATTCGATATAATTTTCGAGCTATTCGTTTCATCCCTTAAGCTAGCTAACCTACACACACCTCGGCTTCCTTTACCTTTTCATTGCCAAATGGAAACATCGCTCTAGCGTACATGTTTTTCTGTCCGTCGTAGACTGGTCGCTGTCCCCCAAATCTGGGATCGTTGGTGGCCAACATTCGAGCAACGATTTCACGATTCAGTTTTCGCGGTGTCTTTTCCGGAACGATTGTGATGTCATAGTGATGGATATCACTGGTAGGCAGTCGAACAACTTTAAAATGGTTTGCTTGCAGGTTGATCGGTCGTCCAGATTTGCCTGGCTCTGCTGGACGCAGAGGCGGTCGAAGAGAAGAGCTACGGCCTGCAACACACAGTTAGTCAAATGACAGTTCACGCGACTGTCTGTACAGTCAAACACAGCAATGCGTTTTAGCGATCTTATCTCGAGTAGGTTGAGTGTGATTTACTGTGCAGCGTTCAAAGAAGCTCCGCCAGGACAATACTACTCGGCTTGCTAAAATAGTCTAGGCGTCCACCATTTAGTTGATCAAGTTCAGACCACTGGAATATGGTCTACTGCGTACATTTCAGCTAGCATGCCTAGCGCTGCTTGACTATGACCGAGGTTATATCCCTGACAAAACTCACCCTTTACTAGTGACATGCTGCTAACCGTAAGGGCAGAACAGAGGAGGGAATCAGCAGAAGCAGCTACGTATACTATTCCAGTGCAGTGCGAATTGCTGAGGAGCGCCGAGCTGAACGTAACAAAGAGAGAGAGGCGTCAAGTTGCAGCCTGTCCGGTCGGAGCCAACGCTTTGCGCTCCAAAGAAAAGCGACTCAAGTACTCCTTTCGGAATCGCTCTTCGCGCACAAGCGAGCAAACAGACTCAACGATTATGGAAGAAACGGCTTTTTATTACTACGTGAGAACACACGATGAACTGACGGCTCCCAATCCCAGGTCCAGCGTTAGCGCTGCTTAGCGGAGCAGCTTCCAGTTCGGTGCATCCCCGTGATCCCACTCTAGCATGAGAGATCAC
This sequence comes from Nicola tetela, assembly GCA_028565695.1. Classification (NCBI taxonomy): domain Eukaryota; kingdom Metazoa; phylum Porifera; class Calcarea; order Clathrinida; family Clathrinidae; genus Nicola; species Nicola tetela. Next base: position 2,908 of record JAOWAW010059010.1, on the reverse strand, counting down.
CGATGGTTGCTTTTCTGGGATATGACCGCACCCGGTACCCGGCGCCTGAGTCATCAGGCGGCGATAGCGCCCGGTCAAAATGGAAAAATTAATGACCATGGCTTGAAAGCCCCCGCACAAAAAAATATGTCTACCGAGGTGTTTTCGATAAGACCGTACCGTGCTGACTTTCACAACACCACGCCACTGGGTGCAGGTGGAAACAACACTCTTGGCTGCTAACGCAAACACCCCGTGTAGACTGCAGAAGTTTATTCATAGTGGCTGTGCATGTCCACAAGCATCTCAACAATTGACTAGAATTTGGATCCAGACTAAGGTTATGTTCAAGCCTTTTTAATATATTTTTGCTTGCTTTAAAAGTCCAGGTTTTGCTCAAAACCAGTAGTGAACATCCTTTGTGCCAGGCAACCACAGAGAGGCAGCTTTATACCACTTGTCTCAAAAGCCCGGTAGCCAGCTGTTCTGCTGAGCTGTTACCTGTACATAATTTATTTACCCAACCACATCCAGATACCACTTATTTTCTGTCTGCCCAAGAAGGGTAAAATGATCCTTTATTACTTCATGCTTCCTCCAAAAAGTTGGGACCTTATCAGCAGACTATGAATGACATAAATATTCTTATCTGTGTTAATGACATGAAGTAAATTGGGGAGTATTACCAGTGCAAAACAAAACAATATATCATGGAATATGTGCTGATCGGCCTCAATCATGAAGAAGATAAGCTGGCAGTCAGCCAAATACATGTACATAGGGAGAAAACTGACCTCACTTCCATAAGGGGAAAGGCGAATAGCTCTACTAAAGAAATTGTTACTGAGTTGGAGTAAGAACAGGAAGTTCACTAGGAACTGTCCAATGATTCTTTCCATGGGTAGCCAACTGCAGCATCTTTCCTTTTCCATACCAAACGTTTTTGTCCAGTTAGAGCATTTGTTACAACTACTTTTACAGTGTTTTTCTCTCTCCAGGATTGAGTAAATTGCAAGTCCCACAACTCACTAGCAACCCCAAGGTCTTTACAACACCGCTTCAAAGCCTTAGAGCGAGCAGCCTCGAAGGCCATGCCAAAGTCTGACGGTTGTTCAAGCACATATTCTCCAACGGCTTCTGCAACAAACCGTCCTTTACAAAACAAAGCGTACTCTCGAAGCATTATGATGCCTTGCTGTGACTGTAACCATTTGGCTGGGCTACGCGGAAGGATAACCCAGCCACCAGCCCCAAACGCATTATTCAACGTACGTCTATACTTGATTTCTGGCAGGTATAAAGTTCCATCTGGTAGAACCTCAATGTCATCATCTGACAGCCGAGCTGTCAACACCTTCGTTGCTTCTGAAGAGAAAGGTTCTTTACTAACTCCAGGATAAACGCGAGGTGGAATAGGATATTCGGGAGCGGAAGGTTCGCCACCAACATCCAAAGTCCTGACAGCCATTTTTACAGAATGCGGTAATGGATCGGAAAAAGACGCAACCATCCTTATCATGCGCCGACAAAGGAAGCAACGGGAGGCAGAAAGCATATTGCTGGTTGATCTGAAGTCAGTCCAGAGTAGAAGGAAGTCGAGCACACAAAAGTCAGTTTGCAAAGTTGCTGGAAGTTTAAACTGAATAGGGAAACGTTGACAACAACCGATCAGACCAAAGCATAAGGCTGTATATCACGACACAGTACACAGCTCATGCGAACAACAATACGACTCAATACTGAGCTGAGAGAGGACCGAACGTGAGGAATTGCTTTGACGAAACATGCAAGATCTTGGTGCGCATGCAAGGACAAGCTTCAAAAAAAAGCAATGGAGCGCGCTGTCGATCGCGACGCGAGCTAGTCTAGAGCTCTAGCTCTCTCGACCTTGCTCCAGATCTTGTTATATCACCATGGTGACAGGTCCAGCCCAAGAATCCATGCATATGCTGATCGCAAAGTTTTCTGCCGCTAGCGCTTAGCTAGAGTGTTCCTTTTACCCACGAAAACTAGAATATAGAAGTGTCGCTACATACAAATTCTCCTGGCCAACTTCGAATCATATCGGTCAAAAGGCCATCGTGACTCGGAAAGACAACCTTTTTCCGAAACAGCATCTGAAAATGTTACCCTTATAAGGAGAAAACAGTGGCGGTTGAAAATTCAAAATAAATGTTCGTAACACGTTTCCTTCATATTATAATTATGGTCTATCAAGCTGATTTTCAGTGCTGGTATATGAGCTTGGGATGAGCCCTTTCAAAAACGGTACTGCAGTTTTTCAAAACTTCATGTAGAAGTTGCCAAACCGTACTCAGGGTGGGCGTATCCAAAGAGGTGGCGCCACCGTTGATTTATTTAATTTTCGCCAAAAGCCTTTGACGGACGTTCCAGCTGCGGGAAATTTTCGGCCTGGGAAAATTACGGTCGTGTTTCATTTTAAGCCCTGAAAGCCTTCGTTGAAAATCGTCCAAAATCACCCGTCTGCGCCAATTTTTTTCCAAATTTACAGTATAGCTACATATATGCATGTACTGATCATGTACATATTTAACACAACTTTTAGTATGCACTACAATGACGTAGTCTCAGTTCGATGCGACGTCTGCTCCTGACGAGTGAGCAGCGCTCATGTAGTCTCGCTGAAGAAGTTTGACAGCCAGACTCTACGCTCATAACGAGCTCCGACGGGAGCGAACTTGACAGTAAACACCCGAATACAAGTACAACCGTGTTTCCCTACCCCCGGGAGGCCCCACAATTACTCTGTGCGTATGGTCCTTGTTACAGGTAATATTTACCCATATCTTACCGGTTATAAAATTTGTGTGAAAAAAGTCACAGAGGTATCCATGTACATACTAATCTCTGTTATCTCATTATTATTATTATTATTATTATTATTATTATTATTATTATTATTATTATT
>JAOWAW010058899.1:0-16858 GCA_028565695.1 Nicola tetela | reverse complement strand
GTGTGTGTGTGTGTGTGTGTGTGTGTGTGTGTGTGTGTGTGTGTGTGTGTGTGTGTGTGTGTGTGTGTGTGAAAAACACCCGCCATCACCTGCAATGTGTGCCACAGGGTTTTCAAAAGTAGTTCTGGTATCGTTCGCCACAAATGTGCTGCCGCTCGACAACTTCCTGCCCAGCCCGGTGCAAAGCAGTGTTGTAAATGTCAGCGGTGGTTCAAAAGCACAGGTGGGTTAGCTGTCTATAAATGCTTCGCTATAGCAGAGCCTTCACAACGGACCCCATGCTCAGCAGCAACAACTGAGCACCAACCAGGGACAGAGCCTCCACAGCAGAACACGTCTCCAGAGACAATAACTGATCGCCAACCAGTGACTGACATGGTATGCTGTATGCTGTACCACCGTCCAAAATGTTCAATGTGTTTTAAATCAAAGCCTGGGTTTGGACGCCACAACTGCCATCGTGGACATCGTACATCTGTCGACCGGAGTACATTCGAGTACACATGCGATCGGTGTGAACGTCATTTTCGTTGGTCATGTGACCTAAAACGCCACCGCTGGTCCTGGCTCTGCAAGCAAGTGAACGAACTTCAAACTCTTCCCTTTTTTTCAAGGGCGGCGTGACCAGATGACTGGCCGCTGTATACATGGCATGGGCATGGTGTGTGTGTGTGTGTGTATGTGTGTGTGCGTGCGTGCGTGCTTGTGTCCGTCACGCTGCAACCGTTACTAGCCAGCGTGCGCTAATCGCGTCTTTTTTCTTGATCAAATTGTATGGTAGGAAGGCGTACATACTTCAACCGAACCATGCAGCGCGCAGCTGCAGCTGTTGTAATGTATGCCATGAATCGAGGTCTACCTCTCTAAACACATCGCCAGAGCTCGAGAAAAGCCTTTAAATTTCCGAAGCTGTGTTAAAAAAAAGGAATTCGAAGAGGAACAAATTCTAAACTCCAGCTCAGGCTGTGGCCCGTCCAAGTCAGGCTTGCTCCTTTGCCTTACCGGCGTAGCAAAATCAAAGTCAGCTGAGCCTCTCAGTGGCCGACTCTCCCTATAGCTAGTCAAACTGGCTCGTTTGCCTAACCGGATAACCGGGTACCGTAGCAAAATCAAAGTAAGCCTAACCTCTGCTCGGGCCGACTCTCCCCGAGTCGTTTACCTATCGATCGGAGCGCTGAACTTTTCAAATTGCTTTTCTCTTATATCAATAGCGATAGGGAGTCCCGGGCCCGCCGCTGATTCCATTGCAGCTGTTGCCGTGAGCTCTGAACTTTTGACAGAAAGGGCCACATGACTCCCGCAGATGAATGCATGTAGGTGGATTTGGTTCTGCCAAGCTGCAACATTTCCAGCATGCCGACACTGCGCTTCGTGTACGTAGGTTCGTTTTAGTCGCGTCTTCAAGATCTACATGGTAGACTGCATGATGAGCATGAGCTCAAGGAACTCTATCGCTGTAAACACAATTACAACCTCGTTTGTCCCAACCTAAGCATGCAGCTTAGCTTTGTTGCAACTTGTAGCAACCCGGTCCTAGTCTTGTATGCAATGTAGAGCTTTAATGCATTTGAGTGCTTCAATGTGGCAATCCGCCTGCGACGGCTCCATGCGCACGCCACTTGTTACACGTACAATAGTGAATTAAACATAAAATAACATTCGAGTAGACCAGATGTAGCCGCCCCTACCCGTGCCCTCCACTCGGCTAAACCCCTGCAAAAGACTGGCAATGTGGTCAGACCACCCCAACTTAGCAGACAAAACGTGAAATACGCGCCATGGATAAGGATCGACTTTTGTCGCTCCTGCGGATAGGTGGCTATGAAGTTTTCAAGAAGAACTTAGCTACGTTAAGAAACAAAAGCTTTCTAGTCAGTATACATGGAAAGTATTACACAAGAAGAACTTCGTCCGGAGTCGACTATCGAAGACCTCACTCAGCAACTCATCCACAACGTGGCTGACAGGGACACAAATAAAACAATTCAGTCGACCAAGGACTGATTCGATTGCAGCTGTTGCTGTGAGCTCTGAACTTTTGACGGAAAGGACCACATGACTCATGCAGTTGAATACATGCAGGTGGATTTGGTTCCGCCAAGCTGCAACATTTCCAGCATGCCGACATTGCGCTTCGTGTACGTAGGTTCGTTTTAGTCGCGTCTTCAAGATCTACATGGTAGACTGCATGATGAGCATGAGCTCAAGGAACTAGGCTCTGTCGCTGTAAACATAATTACAACCTCGTTTGTTCCAACCAAAGGAGCTGAGCTTTGTTGCAACTTGTAGAAACCTGGTCCTAGTTCTGTATGCAATGGCTTCAACGAGTGCTTCAATGAGGACATCCGCTATACGTGAACCATACGGCCGGCCTGCGACGGCTCCATGCGCACACCACTTGTATTGTACATGTACGCCAGTGAGTGCATGGCGGGCACACTGCGGTTCCACGCGAGTGCCATTACATATGCACATTCTTAATAATTTGGCTCGATCGTTGGCTTACGAAATATTATCGCTCACAAAAGGCCAGAGCCCCTTGCTTACGAAATATATTCGGTTACGAAATTTTTCAGGGTTACAGTACCACTATATCGTCTTCGGCACTCCCACCTCTCAAAACATCAGACCATCTTGTTATTCGCAGAGTTGTGAAATTGCAGACGTCCAGAAATAACTCGATTCCACCTCTTCAGCTACCGTAGTTGATGATTCATTCGCCTTAATTCACCAGTAAGGGTTAAGCAGAGATGCAAAACGGAGTATCCATTGGGCAGTGCTTCAATTTCTCATCAAACGCCTCCTGCTGGACAGCTAGCACTCCACATCTTCCAAGGCTATTTAAAATGTCCTTCTCTGCATGTCAGGTGCTCGAGGAGTGGAAAATGGCAGACATATTGCCTTTGTACAAAAGTGGCCAAAGTCCTAACAAGGAAGGATATTCTGAGCTATAGATCAATTTCACGAACATCCTGTGTGGCACCAGTGCTTGATAATATCCTCAACAACAAAATCAATGACTTACCTCAGGACAAGCAATATAATCTACAAACACTAGTCAGGTTTCTTACCACTCTATTCTACCATTACCCAGCTGTGTTACCTAGCACTGATTGAATGGCAGACCGCACTCGATCAAAAGCAGAGCGTGCAGGAAATATTCCTTGACCACAGCAAAGGGTAAAATAGAGTACCTATTGAGGGCCTTACATCCAAGATGTCCAGAATCGGGATTCCGACAGGATGTCTGAAGTGGATGGAGTCCTTCCTTGCGGATCGCAGGCAAAGAGTGAAAATCAGAAACATGTATGCAAAGTCACAGTACAGAGGGAATACTAGCGTCAGGAATTCCACAAGGAACTGTATTAGAACGAGTACTTAAGCTTTTCCTCATTTTCATAAATGACTTTCCAGACTGGAAAGTCATTTATGAAAATGACTTTCTCCTCCTCCTGTCACGGCGTTTGTAGCCACATGGGTCCGCAGCTGTCAAATTAGCCCTAGTGAGTATGATACGTATGTACTGATACAGTCGGAAGCGGTCGTTATACGTCGTGGTATGTCTATTGATTGTCGGAACAGTCACCGGTCTGACAACAAATTGCAACTTACCCTTAGTCAGCCTGAGTCGGCACGCGCACGGTACTTGTCGGTGACTTGCCGATTGTAGCAGACCACCGTCTTGAACTGAGAACGAGTCATGCTCCAGCCCCGAATCGAACAGTTGTCATGCTTCACATTTTCTTGAGCTTAGGTCTAGGATCATACATTTCCTAAATGTGAGGTTAGATTGGCTTAGTAGTACTACCCGGCGGACGTTGGTCAGGCAATTGCAAGCCTCGTACAGGTGTACCATCTGTCTCAGAAGAACTGGTAGTTTGTGCGCATGCTCCCTGGCATGGTAGAGTCGACGACTATCCTCTCAGGGCCTGCTACCACTGCATCAGAAGCCACACACCGGCTGCAGCTCGGCAAGCGTTGACGAACGGCGCTTAGGACATCAGACTCCCGTCAGCGTGTTGATTTGTGGCCCGTGATGGGCAGCGAGAAGAACTTGAAACATGGAGCATGGCATGGCATTTATGCAAGACACGCCAGTACAAACTATTGTATAGGACTGTCAAAATGGAAACAAGGTGTTTATCAAAGAGCAAGCTAAAGGAATGCGAGGATTTCATTCCGTAGTAGACAGTTTTCCGGCGATGATGGATTGACTTCCACTTCTTGATGGCAGCATTGAGCAGGCATCGATCTGGTCCCAAAATTGTTCCTCACCCACTAGTATCTGTCTTGTAACTCGAACCTGACGAAATCCGCTCCGCAATCAGTCACCTGAAGTGTATCACTGCCGCTGCACGACGGAGAAGTATGGGTTCTGACCCGAGTGTGAAGGTAGAGTGGGCGAATTCACAGCTGTCCACCTGCCCTCGCGCTTCGTGCTCGGGCACGTGGACAGCTGTGGGTTTGCCAAGCCTAGCCGAGCACGAGGGTCAGGAACCTAGCTCCCACGTGCACCAGTTGCGCGCACCTTTGTCAATTTCCCTCAGGCTAATGTTCATAATATTTATCAGCTTTGCTGCAACATTGCAATTGGCAAACGTTGTACTTGTTGAGTCACGAATATACATGTAGCATGGTAGACGCGCCAGCCGTCTGCCATTATGACGGCAACCATACACGACTTAGGCAAGGATTAGGAGTCAAGAAGAACAAGATGAAGAAACGGACAAAAAAGCCACGCTTTGAATATCTAACGTGCGGTAACGTTTAATGTGAAGGTTAAAATGCGTCCAGTGAACGATGCACCTGCGAAGTTGATGGGCTGCAACTCAGTTTAGACTGAAGCGGATCGGAAGAGAGAGGCTGCTCCTCTAGTTTGGCGGGGTGCTGTGACGATGCAGTTGCTATAAAACGAACAATATCGTCTTCCGCGGCAGGTTCAGAGTGCAGGCGACTGTCTAGTACTGCAGCAGTTCGAGTCTTCTGTGCATCGGACGGCTTGCTGTATGACAGAAGCCACTGCACAGACTTGTGGCCAGACGTTCCCATGATGATAATATGGTCTTCGACTCCTGCTTCCGTGAGCAGATTTCGTCTTCGGGCAAACTCAATTCAAAGCTTGGGATAGCCATGGTTGCTTTCTAAAAAAAAGCAGGGAGGAACGGAATCCACGTACCCTGTCCAGGACTCTCTCTTTGGACGGCGGTGATGACGAACGTTTCAGATTCTCGAGCTCCACCTCAGGAGGAAGAAAAATGCTTTTCAACGTGCTCAGTACCTTTGGCTTTGCACTTTGGGAAACATGGTCCGGCCCGCTGTTTTGGCCGGGATGTTACGTTAGTATTTCGTGGTCTTCTGGAGAATATTCGGGATCTGCGCCAAACTCTTTCTACCTTGGTGGAAAACTCAAATAAGGAGCGAGAAGAAGCGTGCGATCGTAAGGTGCGTTTATTGAAACAGGTTAAGCTGCTGTCAGAACAGCTCGCTGAGACTAGAGAACAGATAGGCGAGCTCGGTTTCGTGACGAAAGATGAGAATTCTTGAGTGCTCGCAAACACCAGAGTGAGGGGCAACTTGGTATTTATACTCAAAAGAAGAGAAAACAGAGCTGGAAAAATCACAAGCATACGCGCAACGACCACGTTAAAGAAGGTTCTGACGATGAAACGGAGGCTCCGGCTACTGATTCAGACGTTTCTCCAGAGGAAATAAAGCTTTCTGAGCAAGATACCGAGACATCAACTGTTGACTCTACTAAGAGGATGACTGTAGGGCGACTCCCTCATGTTCTACAGAAATTCCCTGACTTTGAGCCGGACGACTTGTCTTTCCAACTTGTTACTTCTCGCAAACCTCGCTCTGAATCTGAAAAACGTGCAGTCCTCTACACCGGCAATCTGGAACCGACTACTGCGATAGAAAATCTCGAAAAATTCATTTCTTTGAGGGCGAAGACACTTGCTCTACCTGAGGTAAAGCTGTACCATTCGACCGTGGGCGACAACAACTTGAATGGGCGTAGTTCTCGTATCTTCTCTAAAGATAACTCATCTAGATCTGCTGCCAGAATAACTGTTAACGCCTCTGCATGCGAAGCTTGCTCACGCTCTTTCTGGCCCTCGCCCGTTTATGCTAGGGATTATTATTATTATTATTATTACTATTATTATTATTATTATTATTATTATTATTATTATTATTATTATTATTATTACTATTATCTTCACCATCACGATAGCAAAACTATTAACGAGTAATAGCAGCTAAAACAAAGGATGGGCTCAAACACATTAAAGAGAGACTATTACTAGCTACAGACGAAGAGAATCATTATGAGCAGAACCAACAAGGTAAAGAGGAGGAGAGAAGAAGAGAAGTTCTTGGACGAGGAAGGCTGATAGCGTCAGGGTTGCGCAGCTGTCTGCCAGATGCAGCTGAAACAGAAGGCCAAGAGCAAAAGCTGGGCGAATGACTAGTCACATCATCAGTGAGGATTTTCTTAAAAAGAGAAGACAGCGCACTAGACCGGCGAGTTTGAAGAGAAGGCAGACATTTATCATGGTGGCCAGCAATGAAAAGAGCCTTGGATTGGACAGCCTCTAGTCGACGACAACACGTGTCAGACAGACCTGACCATGAGGAAGAACAGTACTCCAGGGTAGGGCGGATGTATTGCATGCATGCACGAAGAAGACATTTTGGGAAGAAATGATAGTGAAAGCGGAGGTGGCGGAGAATAGGAAGCATCGAAGATGATTTTCAAATGATGTGATCGATGTGTTCTGACCAAGAGAAAGAAGAAGAGGGGATAATGCCAAGATGTCTATGGCTAGAGACTTGAGAGATGGGGGAGCCGTTAATGAAAAGATTAATGGATCTTGGTTTACGACGAGGATGGTGAAACAGCATGGAAACGGTTTTTTATTTGGATGTATTGAAAGTTTGTGAAGCGTTGACCATTGAAAGATAGCATTAACATCAGACTGGAGTAACTGTTGAACTGAGTCTTGAGAACTGCCAATGGCAATAATGCTCGTGTCATCAGCAAAGCAGTTAGAAGGTAGCGAAGAGACAGAAGTAACAGAATTAATGTAGAGAATAAAGAGTGTAGGACCAAGAACGGACCCCTGGGGAGCTCCAGCAAGAGATACTCTAGCAGACGACAGCGACGAACCAACTTCCACAAACTGCTGTCGAGAAGTCAAATAATCAGTGAACCAATTTAGGGGGGCTCCACCACCTCCAGCGTCCGATAATTTCTGCAACAGTTCAGCATGCCAAACAGTGTCAAAGGCTTTGCGAAAGTCATAGAAGACAGCAGCCGCAACTTTGCCATCATCGACTGCAGACATTAATTGATGAACTGTAGGAAAAAGCTGGAAACTAGGAAAATCACCACGTCGAAAGCCAAGGGCTCAGCAGATTGTTCCGATCAAGATGGTCATATAGCTGTTTGTTAACAATAGTGTCGAAGACTTTAGAGACAGTTGGCAAAAGGGAGATCAGACGGTAATTATCGAGTACATCTCTGCGACCTTTCTTGTAGATAGCTCGGACTTTACTTGTTTTCCAGGGTAATGGCAACTTGCCAACCTGAAGGAACTTGCGAAACAGACATGCTAAGCTGTGACAAATAATAGGTGCAGCCAGTCGCAGTAATGAGTTAGGAATGGAATCAAGCCCAGGGGCCGTACTGGCCTTCAGAGACAACAGAATCTGATACACTTCTGAGACAATAACAGTGACTGAAGAGAGAGCTGTAGTGCATTGTCTACCACTGACGCAGAACGGCGAATCGTTGCGTCCAGGAATGCCTCCTTGCGATATAAAGTACTTGTTCAGTGTGTCGGCTTTTTCAATATCTGTAGCAGCAAGTGAACCATCGGAGTGCTGCAAAGCCGAAAGAGGCCTGGACTGGCGTGTGCCCTTATAATGCCGAACAAGTGACCAAAATGAGTTCCCACCAGAAGAAGAATGACGAGAATCCAAGGTGGATGGAAACGTCTTCTCTGCACGCCGAAGAAGAGTGGTGACTTTGCTCCGTCGCTTTCTGAAATTAGTGATGTTTTCAGCAGTTGGACAGATCTTGCTCAGGCGAAATAGACTTTTTTTGAACTTGCATTCAGCGAGAGGTAAATCCTCTAACCAGGCCAGGGCGGTTTAGGGTACACCCTCCTGACGAACTTGGACGGAACATGCCTCTTTATACACTCCATAAAAGTTGAACTCCACCGCCCCCAGAGAGCATCAAGGTCACTGGTAGCATCACAATCAGGCCATGATTGCATAGATAAGTCGGTTAAAAGGGCACCGACATTACATTTCTGCACATTCCACATACGTTTTAAAGCTTGCTGGTGTGTAGGAGCACGCATGGTAATAGAACAGTGGACTATAAAGTGATCAGACGAACCAGGTGGTGGTCCAACAAATGGCGTGGTAAGTAGGTCAGGGGAGTTTGTAATAGTTAAATCCAACAATGACCCAGATCCATTAACAGACGAAATGCCATGACCACTAGGTGGATGAGTGACATCCAAAACTGATTGCATGTAGTCGAAAGCCGTTATTAAATTGTAGAGTAACATACCAGCTCTGTCCGTCGAAGAACCAGTCTGAGTGCTTGGCATTAAATCTCCTAGTAGTACCACTGTTGTATTGGACGAAATTGCACTAAGAGAATGCTCCAAGTTCAGCACAAAGTGATCCATTTCTTCCACAGATTGCCCAGGCGGCCGATAGATTATACCAAGGATCACTTTCTTGTGGCCAAAAATTGTTTCCACCCACAGATCCTCACCAGTTGAGGACCGCAGACCCTTGCGGAGCCCACATGAGAAAGTCTAGCGAATCACCAAAGCGACACCACCCCCACACTCGCCCCCGTCCCGACGGAATATTTGCCATTCAGGAGCGGCAAAGACGCTGTCTGGTATAGAGGGATCAAAATGAGTTTCAGTGATTGCAAGAAAATGAAGTGAAGAAGAGCATGGGACTTGTAGGTGTGAAAGCTGAGCTGTTAGACCACGGGCATTAGCAAGGCAGAACTGAGTTGATTTCGAAGGCTGATCCATACTATTCAAATTATTCAAAGACATTGTTATTGAGACGTTTCCTCGGTAGCGAAGTTCCATGTCCTTATTGACAAAAATTCAGGCCAGAAATCTTCCCCGAGGAACCCTCTACTCGAGGCGTCACCAGCCGCAACGGACAGCAGAGTAGATTTCGTGCCAAAGAATTTTGACGGCAGAAAACGACAGGACGAGACCCTCACGTTCTTCTTTGAACAGTGCGCGACAATGTCTTCAATTGAACATTCTAGGGAAATACCACCAAGGTAGAAAACTGCCTTTTTGACTCTGGCAGCACCTTTGAGAGGGTGGGGAGCAGAGCATTGTGACACCGGCGGCCACCGGCGCAGGTTGCAATCGGAGCCGCCCATGGCTGCATACGCCCCCCCCCACGGGTCATTTTGGTCGTGTTGGTCAGTTGTAGTACTAGTTGATGGAGTGTTCAACCCTGGCTCCATGGATTGGACAATCTTGTTCCTGTCGGAGATGTCAGGAGTCCGAGAATGACTGTCGCAGGTTTGAGCAGATTGCAAGCTTGGAAAGTCGGTGTCTTCCATGGGTGCTGCTGATGGCTGGGTGGTATTTGGCTTCCTTTTTGCCTCTTGTTTCTAATGTTGATGGTCAGCGTGGGACGATGGAGTTTGGCATGGCAGGGATTTTGTAGTAGGCATATTTCCAATACGCAGGATGTCAGGTCCAGAACCTTTTTCATCAGGCGCTGTTCAGTCTGTTGCGAATCTTGTCGCATCTCTTGGGTGACACTTTCTAGCGAGATAACTTTGTTGGCTAGCTCAGCGATCTTGCGCTGGTATCGGACTTCACGGTCAGTTGAATCCGCCATAAACTCCGCTAGGGACATTTGTAGTACTTTAAAGGCGGCCGTGAGTTGGTTGAAATCTTCGCACGTCGGCGGTAGTGAGACTTGAGTAGAAGAGTCGCGCAGTAGTTGTGTGCTTGCATCAGCCTGTGTACTACTACTCCCGATGGGCGTTGTCTCTTTGGTTGGGTATGTTTGTACCGTGCAATCGCCCACACTCACCGTGTCAGTAGTTGGACCTTTAACCTCTGTAAATCTCTGAGCGAGCCTAGCGCCTAAACTACGGCTAAAGCAAGCATGAGCGAGAGAGGGAGCGCGAGAAGACTTCAATCAGATGTAGAACGTCGCCAAGAGCGTGAGCGACTGCGTTGGCCGAGCGTCAGTAGGCGCGTGACATGCTACGCCATGTGTGGCTTTCAGTACCCGTCACTTTGCGGCGGGCACTATCACTTGTAAATTATTATACACCGTAACACGGCTAGGCTGCTTCCGGTCCGATCGATTCCGCTCGTGCTACGCGGTCCGTGACGAGCGCATGCACTGCATAGGCCAGGGCTAAGACGACAGCATGCTGGTTTCTGGCCGCATATGCATGCACGTGCAGTCCGACGTCGAAGCTTACTCCGTCACGGCTGGACCCTGTACTACTAGGCTGCAGGGTGCAGGGGCACAAGATCCTCCGCCAGGCAAAGCCAGGTGCCGACGTTGTTGTGCGACAGGCTAGCGTAACGAGACCTATCCATTATCTTACGTCGACTACTGTTGGACTGCCGAGCATGATCCGCTGCGTACAGTTGCGCCAGAAAACTGGCGTTCGACAGTCCTCTGTGATTCATGATAATGATCTGGAATTCGAAGTGAAGGGAAAATTTTCAGTCGCCAACAGCGGGATGACCACATCAATTCAGCCGCCAACTCCATAATTCAGTCGCCAAATTCGGAACCTGGCGTTAGATGTTTTTCGCCAAATAGCCTCGTTAAGTCGCCAATGGCGAGTAGGCCACCGCATTTCTCCATATGCATCCCTGAAAAAGCTTAAGGCTTCGTTTTCAAATCGTTGCGTTTCGCGCTCCCGTTTACATGAAAACACTCGAAAACGACCGAAAACGAAAACGCTCTCCAAAGTGTTTTCATCTGAAACGTTTTCGATGACGTTTTCATGTAAACAGCAAAAATGCGGTCGCGAATGAAAACGTTTTCAGTCGTGCGGTTAACGAGGTTGTGGCCATGGAAACTGAAAGCGCGAGACTCGAAACACATGGTCTGGTAAGACTGCAGCGAAGCTAGCTGTCGGGTTTCTTGCGTCTCCTCCTGTTTTTCTTGTTGTTAGAGAGTATGTCAGAGTTTTCTTGCAATCGTCTAAAAACCTTGCCAAAGCAAATGGAGAGGCCTGTGCAGAAGGAGAAGGATAAAGCCTCGGACAAAAGCCGGGCGTTCCGGTGGACTGACGACGAAGTCCGGCTCCTGCTGGAGGTAACGAGAGAGTACGAGGCGGAGAATGAGGCACAAGGCACAAACTGAGAAAGTGTCCGCACTAAGTACGAGGACATTCTCAAAAAGTTGAGAGAGAAGCCCCCGTAATCAGGAAAACGCGAGGATGGCGTATCTTTGGATTTCAAGGAGAAGTTCGAAATTCCCGCGCAATGTCCTCATGGTTCATGAAGCCTGCAGGGTGACATGCGACACGCGACGCCATTTTCTGCACCATGTCAACTCCATGGCGACGCCGACGCCGGGAGACGTGATATCCCCGAACCATTTACATGAAAACGTTTTCGGCCAAGCATCTCGTTTTCATGTAAACGCAAGAAAACGCGGCACCGGGATCACGGTCTGAAAACGTTTGCGCCAAACAATGTAAATGCACTTACTCTTGAAGCCCTTTGTTCCTCTGTTGACAATTATTATTGCTTGACGCATGGAAAGAGGCTGTGACAAATGGTTCAGAGTTCAACTGGTACACTCCCTGCATCACGACCTTTCCATGCCAGTTGAACTCTGAACCATTCGTCACGGCCTCTTTCCATGCGTCAAGCTGCTATAGATCTAGATGTTTGTGGACGGTCATTGAGCATCACCCGCCTTTAGGGTCTTATTATACAAGTGGAGTAGACAAGAAAGGAAGAGGAAAGATCTGAACACTCCGTCACATGCAACTCCTGCCACCATAGAGGAAAAGAACATACCACTGGTCATACCACTATACTCGTTCAATGTCCGGGTCGCCTTCAGCGTTTTACTAAAATTTCGAAGTTAAAGGGATACAATCACGGGGACCCTGGTGTGAGGGTTTGCAAGATAACAGCCTACTGACTAATATTTTGTCGCTGAATTCCTTCGAATCTTGGTCATCCTTGGCTTAGAGGACTTGATTTTGGCATAATGTGATGTAGTTTGTCGTGGTCAACATTTCTTTGTGGGTTTTGACTCTAACCGAGAAGGTTGGGATCATAATTGGCGTCTCGGTAGTTTTCGGCCATCTTCCATCGCCGTCTATCCTTGTACATGTTTCGAGGTTTGGACTTTTTAAGTCTTCAAGGGCCAAGGAAAAAAGTATTTGTTGAGCACTTGTCCGTCCCTACTCGGTAGACGAAAGAAGGTGATCACGAGAGAACATATGCTACATACACGGTTGCACAGTATACATACTATGATATTATAGTATGTTATTATAGATTCACCGGTTAATAACTCCTGCAACCCCATTTAAGGATAAAGAAGAAAAGAGAAGAGCAGTAAAGAAAGGAGATGAGCAGAAAAAGAAAGGAGTACTGAAATACTAGTAGGAGAACAACAAAATTAAGAAGGAAGTCCAAACGTATACATATCAGAGGCAAAAAATAATCAAGAAGACGAGCAAACGAGGCAGCGAGTCAGCAGAAACAAGAGATATCTGCCTTGGAAGTACCTGTTCTTGACCGTGAGTTGCTTTCACGAAGCCTCCTGTGGAACTGCAGTAAGTATTTTGCTGTCGTAGAGTAGACCTTTGCCCCGCAGACCTATGAATTCGTGCCCGAGGGTTCGTCGGAGTCAGACCTCTTTGCTGAGAGTAAGTCTGCAAGTCTGACTCAGACGAGAGTGCAAATTGGAGAATCAAGGAGCGAACACGCCGTGAGGCGTTATTGCTGGTGATTCGAATGCATGCCGTGTTTTCAGAATATGTTTCTGATTGCCTAGCTTATACGACACGGTGGGTCTTGCCACTCGAAATGGCCTTGCGGCAAGTAAAACATTTATTTGTCAGGGTGTTAGTATGTGTCAAATTGTTTCGTTTGCCAATCATGAGTGCCCTCCAATTACTCTGATTTAGCCTACCGGTGTAGCATACCCAGTGATGAAAAAGCAAACCCCAAAAAGACTGAGGTAAAAAGGGGCATGAGATGGTAAGTCTTCCTTTCTTTCACTTTTACTTCGAGAAGTCGGCCTCCAAGTTCTTGTACAGTACGAGCATGTACTACAGTACTTTCGACGGGAACCACCGCAGGCCATGTGCACGACTTCGGTGTCACTGCTGTTTTCGAGTACGAGAACTCGCCGTTGTTCCTAACAAGGCCCAACGTCTGGTGGCCGTGATCATGTCCCTTTCAAGTAAGTTCCAAGGTTCAAAGTCCGGTTCGCCCCTCATTACATTTTGACGTACATGTAGTCGGATTGCTTCTCAGTTTGCGTAAGTTGCATGGTCAATCGCCCTTTGGGTGATGATACTTGCTGTGGTGAAAACAACACTTCCACAGTATGCATATGATTTGGGGCGAGTAGAGCACTTGTGAACTCAACGGCCGAATCATCGTACGGCGTTCAACATAATATCCACGGTGCATACTGCTTGCTTGTGGGTTACTAAGATGCGCATTCCATGTACAATGGGGCGATTATAAGCCGCATGCATGCCGAGTAGAGCCAAAGACTCTATTTGTTTAACGAATGCGAAACCGGCAAAGGCTGACCGAGTAAGAGCCGCAGTGGCAAGCGCGATATATAAGAAGTGCGAAACCTCCGAAGTCAAACGTGTTACGCGCGTATACGCCGATGACAGGTGCTATAATTTCAGATGCAAGCCCTACGATTTTAAGGTGCGAGCTGTTTTATTTTGCAAGTGAATTTGTTATTCTAACCTGGAATCTACAGATGTCCTCTTTTTCTCCTGTCTATAATCTTTGCTGACTTTTTCGCATTACTATTATATCGTTCTCGTTCTCCTTCTCATTCTTATTATCGTTCTTGTTCTTCAAGCCTTCTAAGCGTACGCTGTGTTGGATTCAAGGAAATTTTGCACTTAGAACAAAACGTGCGAAAAAGTGAGTGGGAAGCGGTGAAGAGCTTCCTGCAAGACAGGAGCATCATGATACTGGAAACTGACAAAGGCAACGCAACTGTCGTGATGGATGCGGACGAGTACGAGAAAAAGGCACTGGAACTGATAGGGAAGAAGCCCTTTAAGCAGGTCTCCCGCGACCCAACAAAGAGCAACGAATGGCGGGTAAATGCTGAGTTGAAGCGTTTGAACAGAGAAGGTCTCATCAACCAGAAAACGCTCTCTTCCTTGAGACTGCAAGCAGGAGAAAGCAGACAACTCCTCTTTTACGGAAGAGTGAGACTGCACAAGGAAGGCGCCCCGCTCAGGCCGATGGTGTCGCCGGTGGGCTCGTGCACGCACAAAGTGGCGAAAGGGGTGGCCCGAATCTTGGCACAGCACAGTCAACAGGTCGAATCTTACATCCGCAGCACGAAAGACTTGGTGGAGAAGGTTGAAGGTTGGAAAGTAGATCCTGATTAAGTACTTGTAAACTTCGATGTCAAGTCGCTGTACACGAGCGTACCGGTGGAGGATGCACTCCGAGCGGTAGAGAGAAGACTTCAGATGGGTCCGTCGTTAGAAAGTCGATGCGGACACACGAAGGAGGCAGTCATGGCTTTGCTGAAACTCTACCTTACGATTTCTCACTTTAGGTTTCGCAACACCCATTATCAAATGGAAGATGGCCTTGCCATGGGATCACCGGTGTCATCCCCGGTGGCGGACCTTTTCATGGCAGACTTTGAAAGAGAGGCTTTGGAGTCGTTTCAGAGAGAGAAACCATCACAATGGTATCGATATGCAGACGACGTGATTTTGGTCATAAAACGTTCACTGGGGAGTGACTTGCTCCATTATCTAAACAGCAGACATAACAACATCAAGTTCACGGTGGAGGTGGAAAAGGAGGGCTGCCTTCCCATGTTAGACGTGCTACTCCATCACATGGAGAATGGTGCGATAACCACGACGATCTTTCGAAAGCCAACGTATGCAGAGAGATACCTCCCGTTCTCATCCCATCATCCTCCATGAAGCGATCGGTGGTGAAGTCCCTGATGCACAGGTCAACGTACATATCAGCAGACCTAAGTGTGGAAAAAGAACGGGAAGTGCGCCATGTCACGGAGGTCATGATCGAGAACGGGTACCCAAGAGCGTGGCTGGAACGATGCATGGGGGAAGGAAAGGCACGCGACTCAAATACAGGAGATGAGGCATCGCCGAATGCGTCAATCTGTTTGCCGTAAATCGAGGGCTTAAGCGAAACTATCAGGAGAATCCTAAGGAGTGTCGGGATCCAGGTGGT
The DNA here is from genome assembly GCA_028565695.1 of Nicola tetela. NCBI lineage: Eukaryota > Metazoa > Porifera > Calcarea > Clathrinida > Clathrinidae > Nicola > Nicola tetela. The sequence continues at coordinate 1,364 of JAOWAW010058899.1, read as the reverse complement.
CTTCAAACCTGCCTCATGAAAGTGGAAGATGATGGAAGGTGTCAAAGACAAGGAGGAGGAAGGAACGAAGGCGGGGGTGATCTATGAAATCAAGTGCAACAGCTGCGACAAGAGCTACATCGGGGAAACAGGCAGAAACGCAGAGACACGGGCTAAAGAGCATCGCGCCCGCACTCGAAAAGGCCACCCGGAACTATCGACTGTGGCATGCATGAGTGGGAGGGACACAACATCGACTGGGAACCAAAGATCCTGGCAGTTGCAAGTAAGCCAAGAGTGAGAAGGATCAAAGAGGCACTGGCAGTCCATGAGAAAGACAAAAACGGCAAGGTGACAATGAAAATGAATAGGAATAAAGGGTTTGAGCTGCGCGCCATGTGGTTGGACTTGTTTTGAATTATTGTTGTGTTGTGCTAGTGTTGCGCAAGCTACCAGGTGTTTCGTACTCAGGTAGAAGACCCCTCTTTTTGCGTGTCTTTCACGTTTTGTGCCGATAGCTGGTGTAATTCATCACCTTTCGCTCAATGCAGGGTCAGGTATTTTTTTTTGTAAGTTTGTCTATTTATGTGTTTTGGTTGCCATCAATCCACTCAGCCTGAAGAAGACTGCGAAACGCAGTCGAAACGTCGCGAAAAACGTTTTGAGCTGATGTGTGAGGTTGGCTTAGCCTAATTAACGTGTGGGTCGTAGTTGTCTACGTGGTCATGCATGCCTGAGTAAACATGACAATAGGGAGGTTTTGCTCTCTGTCATGCGTGCCTGAGTAAACATGACAATAGGGAGGTTTTGCTCTCTGTCATGTGTGCCTGAGTAGACAAACATGTCTGGTGCGTTGCATACGCATCCCTGTGGTGTCTACGTGTGCTGCCAAAAGGCAAAACCCCCAACACGGATAAACATTTAATTTCACCTTCCATGTAGCCTACTATTCGTCTTTACGTAACTGGGGTTACTAAGCCGCGCATTCGCTCGCCCCACAATGCCCTGTTCATACTAGTAGTAGTAGATTTACGCATTGCCCCATCTGGATTATACCCATGAAACAAGCATCCTGAGCGTGGCTTGAGTAGCCCAGCCTGTACAGCTCGTACATGTTACACAGATGGCATCTCACACTGTACATCTAATCACGGTCTACCAATGAGTCTACACCCGCTTCTTAACGTACACGACCGTACACGTAATTCCAAAATGTGAAACAGGCCTCTACGCTTACCACCCTAATCCGAACTCTTTCCAACTGAAGTCAAGGGTCTCTTGGAGATTTAAATAAAAGCCTACCATAATAAAACTGCATTGATAAAAAATGTTGTCAGCGTGGGGGGGGGGGGGGGGGGGGGGGGGGGGGGGGGGGGGGGGGGGGG